>JAJJMB010016419.1:424490-500067 GCA_023531105.1 Papaver atlanticum | reverse complement strand
TATGCAGGTGAGGTGGTAAAGACTGGTGATATGCAGGGGGTGATGTTATGCAAGGGATGTGGTGTTGTAGACGGTGATGGATGTATGCAGATGGAAGGAAAAGCTGCGAACTGTTGGTATGGGTATGGAGGTGGTATGCAAGTAGCCTGGTGGTGGATGGAAGGGTTTGGAGAGGAGCGAAGCTCCTCTCAGTTGGTGGTGAAAACAGTCGCAGAGGGTATATGGGATGTCCTGCAGTCGATGATGTTCTCTTCTTTTATAGCTTTCCTCCTACAATTGCGAACTGGATTGAGACCCAAGTTTCCTAATACAACCAGGATTCTAAAATCTCACTGATTCCCGTCCATTGATCATCAATTAATCAACGGAAGTAGCTCATGTTCCTCCATGTCCTGTCGGTGGCAACTTGTCCTTGAATCCAGCTCAACTGTTAATCTTCTAACTGGACTCAAACACCACTTTCTTTACTAATTTCACGGCTTGAACTCCTACAAACTCGTTCCAGAACCCCTTATCTTTGCTGTCACCGTGGATCTGAAGGCAAACCCACATTCCTTCTTTGCCTCAGCTTGTAAAGCTTGTCCTTCTCGACTGTGAAACTCTCTCATGGACCCTTGATAGCACTGCTCGGACCTGAGCTTGCCGTCATGAAGTAGCTTGGCATAGCTACTGGTTCAGAGATAAAACCTGGCAGCAGAACTGGCTCAGTCCTTCTTACAAGCACTTGTTGTGCATTTTGTTGTTGCTTCAGAGACAAACTCCCTCTTGGTTTCTAAGATCAAATTCTATCTCCTTCCCTGCAACAATTGCAAATCTAGAACAGACCCATCATTCATTACCTGTCTGAGAATCTAAAACATACATTAGTCTTCATCATCTACCACCAAATCAGTGGCAGACAACATCTTTCTTCCCTGTATTCTCATCAAGAAATTCACCCAAAACCCTTACACAACTCATCCACTTTGTTTGCCAGAATCGAATTCAAATCAACCCATTGTTCCTACAGCTCTTACTTCTGGATTACTCTTCATTCTCCTCCATTACTCACCCAAAATCGATGACAAAACACCATTTCCTCCACTGGTTTCTTGGTTTGAAACCCAAGCTTCCCTGTTCTTACCACTTTCTTCTGTGTCTGTCTTAGCTCTGCGATCTCATCTCGACTGGCCATACGTACCCAGCCACTTAGAGGCATGGTTTGTCGACAGTGAACTTGGTGTAGGTCGTGACCTGAACTGAAGAAGCGAATTTCTGCCAAGTCTCAACCTTGTGCTGGGTTATAAAGGAAATGCAGGTAGCGCTTAACGAACTGTAGGCTGTTCTTCACAGCATTCAATTGACAGCAGGTGGCTGCCCTGAGTAATAAGTGCCCGGTGCTCCAGTAAATTGCTCTTTTGACACATTAGAGCCTTGTGTCCTTGCACGCTTCGAGTCTGTCATCTCCAAGTTCGTTAACCAATGCCATAAGCCTCTATTTCTGTTCATTTTCATCATATGACTCCAAAATACCTACAAAGTGTAAAAGAAGCATAATACCCGAAAAACTAGAGAAAATAGTAAAGAAAAGTATACGAAATTAATATTCAAATGATGTATTTTAAGCTTATATCAAATGACCAGATACAGGAGTGCCATGAAACTCATGTAATAGCTTGGTACACCAAGAAGAATAAGAAACCACTACAATACGACCCTTATATCGCAAGGTGTTATTTACGAGGTATAGTTCATCTTATAATCCGGTTTCTAGCGTAAACCATCAATGATTTTCCTCATTTCTACATCTTTATGACATTTTCGAACTATATCCTGAACACCTGTAAATAATTGTATAGTAATCGCCAAGATTGAGAATCATTTACACGTGATAATGCATCAACAACGTTATTATCCGACCCCCGTTTATAAACAAATCTCGTAGTCATATCCTAATGACTTAGACAACCACTTTTATTGTTCTATCAACGGTAAACATTGTTGTAAGAAATATTTCAGGCTGTGATGGTCGGTATATATCTTAAAATGTCGTCCAAGTAAGTATGGACTCCACTTATGAACCGCAGATACAATAGCCAACATTTCCTTGAGATTCAAGTTTCTTCCAGAGAGATATTTGCTATGGTAAACGATAGGCTTACAAACCTGCATTAGAACCGCACCTATTCCATTACCTGAAGCATCACATTCCAACACAAACTCCTTCGAGAAATCTGGAAGCGTCAGGACCGGTGTTGTTGTTAACGCCATTTGTAGTTGTTTAAAGGTTTTTGTAGCGTTATCAGACCAAATGAATGCATCCTTTTTTAACAAGGCCGTCAACGGTGCACTAATCTTCCCATAATCTCTATTTTTTTTATGGTAGTATCCCAGTAGGCCTAAAAAAACCCTAAGCTCTTTGATCGACGACGGAACGAGCCATTTTAAGATACAAGCAATTTTGTTGTCCTCAACTGAAACTCCCTTAACTGAAATCTTATGTCCCAAATAACCAATTCAAGACTTGGCAAATGCACACTTTAGACTACTTCACAAAGAGTTGATTTTCTCGCAAAATTCCAAAAACAACCGATAGATGATGAATATGATCACTGATTGACTTACTAAAAACCTGATGTAGGAAATCTACCTATCTTCAATGTGTCAACTATACCAGTTGATCTACTTGGTCCATGTCAACAATTCTAGTTTATCCCTTTTACATCTGTATCAACTATTACAGTTGATCCCTAGCGTCTGTTTAGTTTTACTTGTTTTTCAAGTCTTTCCTTTCCGAGTTTTGTGGAATTGTTTTTTCTTTTCTCTTAATCGGTTCATGTAACCTATGTAAAGGCTAAGCCTTCTTTGTTTTAGAGTACAATCAATTATTATCAAGATTATTATCAACCGAGGTTATTCTTTCTCTAAACTTCTTCTTCAAGTTTATCTTCTTTTCTGTTAACCCTATTCTTTTCTCATCTTTGCAATCTTTGTATTTCTTTCATCTTATTTTTCTACACTAGTTAGTACCATTCGAAGGTAGATTAGAGTTTTATTATTTTCTTAGATCCTGTTTTCGCTTCCGCAACCCTTTTATCAAAAAAAAAAAAAAAAAAAAAAAAAAAAAAAAAAAAAACGCACACAAAACCTACTTGTTTCAGACCTTTATTCAATGGCTGATTCGTTAGAGACAAGAGTCAATAAACTCTCTTCTGATGTTGACAATATAAACGAAAGATTAACCAAGCTAGACGAGATGCCTGCACGATTAGCTGCAATGATGGAGTTTCTTGGTATCCAACCAAAAGAAGCGGCTGAATCTTCTACAAAAATTGTTGGTTCACCTTCCAAGCAACCTGGAGAATCTACTTCTAAACCACATGGTTTTGTTTACATGTCTGATATACCTGACCACATTTTAGCAGGGATGCATAAAAAAAAATGAAGCCTTTGTTCTCAATCCTAGAAAAAAACCTTCTGTTTTGCAACATGACAGTGAAGAGGATGACTCTGCTGAAGAGGATGACTCTGCTGAAGAGGAACAACATCATAGTTGGACTGAAGATAGACGTTTTAAAACTGGACAAAATCCTTATGGTTCATTACCAGAATACAAGTTGAAAGCTGATATTCCAAACTTCAATGGAAGTTTTAAAATTGAGGAACTAATGGATTGGTTTTATGAAGTGGAATCCTTTTTTCAACTTATGGAAGTACATGATGAATCGAAGGTTAAGCTTGTTGCTTATAAACTCAAGGGTGGAGCTGCTGCTTGGTGGGAAAAACTTTGTGAGGATAGATTTAAATATCGTAAAGCTCCAATACGCACTTGGGAGCGCATGCGTAAATTACTTCGTGTTAAATTTCTTCCTCAAGACTATAGACAATAATTATTTGTTAAGCTGCAAAATTGTCAACAATGTGCAAGACCTGTGGAAGAATATGTAGCTGAGTTTTATAGTTTGGTTGCTCATAATCAAATAATGAAACTGATGAGTAGTTGGTGGCACGTTTCATTGAAGGATTAAATAGAGTTATTCGACTTAGTATGACTCAGTCTGTATTCACGATAGTGGAAGTTATTCAACAACCCATCACAATTGAGAAACGTCTTTCACAAACTTCTACGTTTTCTCAAAGTCGTCAGCCTCGTTATTCAAGCAACTATAAAACACAACAATTTTCAAGTGATATTTACCAAGATAATTATTATTCTTCTCCTCGAAGTTATAATTATTAAGAAGAGAATTCTCCTACACCTGTACGACCACAACCACCACCGGTGAACTTTTCTTTTACTCAGACACCATTACCTACAAATACTTCACCTATCTTACCATCTCCTATTGAACCTCAATCCTTTCAGCAAAAACAGTCTAAACCAACCAGTATCAGATTTTCTAATAGGATGCCACAACAATTTCCACCTCAAGATAAGGCTACAAACAATTATTCAAAGTTTCGTGGAGATAAGTGCAATAAATGTAACCAACCTGGTCATTCTTCTTCTGACTATCGCCGTTTTAATGGTTTTATTGAGTCAAGAGACGATGAAGTTTGTAATGATGATGAAGATGGTGAAGCTGAAACTTTTGAGTTGCATGAAACGTTTGGTGATCATCTTCTTGGAGTGATTCGTCCACTCATGCTTACTCAACCCTGTTATTCTCAAAGACATATTATTTTCAAAAATAAGTGTTTTATTGGTGGTAAAGTTTGCGACATGATTATTGATAGTGGTAGTGTGGACAATTACATTGCGTCTATTGTTGTGGAGAAGTTAGTTTTACCAACCACACCACATCCTCATCCTTATTCTATAGGATGGGTGAATAATTATTCTTCTCAGAGATTTACACATCAGTGTGTAATAAATTTTTCTTTCATTGGATATGAAGAATCTGTGCTCTGCGATGTTATTGACATGAATGCTACACATCTTCTTCTTGGGAGGCCTTGGAAGTATGATGTTAAGGCAGTTCACAATTGTTTTGTGAATACTTATACTTTTTACAAGGATGGTAAGAAGATGACCTTGTTTCCTTCAAAGTCTTCTTCTTTAGTCAAGGAACATAGTGATAGCCAAACTACTACTTTAGTGGCTACTATTTCACGTTCGTTACTTTCGACTCACACCTTGAGTTCTCATGAAGACACCAAACCTATGGTACATATTCCTACTCAGTTACAACCTTTATTATCTAAATATCATGCATTATTTCCTAAAGAATTTCCTGTGAGTTTACCACCTTTTAGAGATGTTCAACATTTCATTGATCTTATACCTGAAGCTTATTTACCTAATCAAGCTCATTATAGGTTAAGTCCCACGGAACATGAAATTTTACAGGGTCAAGTTACTGACTTATTGGCTAAAGGGTTAATTAGACCTAGTAATAGCCCTTCTGCTTGTCCTGCATTTTTGGTGCATAAGAAGGATAATGGAATGATAATATGTATAGATTGCAGAGCTTTGAATCGTATCACCATTCCTTATAGGTTTCCTATTCCTCGTGTTGAGGATATGATTGATCTTTTAGCTGGGTCAATTATTTTCACTAAACTTGATCTTCGTAGTGGTTATCATCAAATAAGAATAAGAGAGGGAGATGAATGGAAAACTGCTTTTAAGACAAGAGAAGGTTTATATGAATGGCTTGTTATGCCATTTGGCCTGTCTAATGCTCATAGCACCTTTATGAGACTCATAAATCAGGTTTTACAGCCCTTTCTGAGTAAGTTTGTCATTGTGTACTTTGATGGCATATTGATTTTTAGTCGAAGTACAAAGAAACATATCAGTCATCTTTCTCAGGTGTTTAAGGCCTTATTTGACCATTCTTTGTTTGTGAATTTGAAGAAATGCACTTTTATGTCATCTGAGGTTACTTTCTTGGGGTATGTCATCTCTTCAAAGGGTATTCTTGTGGATCCTTCTAAAGTTCAAGCTATTATGGATTGCGCATGTTCCTACTTCTATCAAAGAAGTGAGAAGTTTTCATGGTTTAGCTTCTTTTTATAGGAGTTTTTTAAGAAATTTCACACCATTGTCGCACCTCTTACAGATTGTTTGAAAAAGGTAAAGTTCATCTGGACTGATGAAGCTGATAAAAGTTTTTATACTCTTAAGGAAAAACTATGTTCAGCTCATATTCTTGTCATGCCAGACTTTTCCGAGCCTTTTCAAGTTGACTGTGATGCTTCTATTATTGGAATTGGAGCAGTTTTATCTCAAGATGGACATCCAGTTGCTTACTATAGTGAAAATAATTCTGATACACAGAAGAAGTGGTCTACATATGAATTGGAATTACTTGCACTTGTACAAGCACTTAAACAGCGGCATACTTACTTGGTTCATCGTGAGTTTGTCATCAATACTGATAATCATGCGTTGAAATATCTCCAGACTTCCGCTAAGGTTAACCGTATGCATGATAGATGGTTATCCATAATTAATAAGTACATTTTTTCTATTAAACATAAAAGTGGAAAGCTTAATCAAGTTGCAGATGCTCTAAGTAGAAGGTGACACCTTTTGGCAACTATTCGAAATGAGAGTTTTGCTTTTGATTATATCAAAGAGATTTATGCTGAGGATGATGATTTTAAGTCACTTTGGGAATAATGCAGTTTTTTGGTTCATGGAGTTGATGATTTTATCATTCAAGATGGATTCTTATTTAAAGGTAATCGTCTTTGCATTCCTAATGGTTCTTTACGTCTTCATTTAATACATGAACTGCATGGAAGTGGACTTGGTGGTCATTTTGGCAGAGATAAAACCATTGCACTTTGGAGGAACGATATTATTGGCCTTCAATAAAGCGTGATGTACAAAAATATGTTATGAGATGCATGGTTTTCCAACAAGCTAATGGTATTGTTCAGAACACCGACCCTTATACTCCTTTACCCGTTCCAGAAGCTCCATGGGTGGACATTAGTATGGATTTTATTCTTGGCTTACCCCGTACAGTTAGAGTAAATGATTCAGTGATGGTTGTTGTAGATAGATACTCCAAGATGGCTCATTTTATAGCCTGTAACAAATCTACTGATGCTTCAAATATTGCTTCTTTATTTTTCAGAGAAGTAGTTTGTTTACATGGAATTCCAAAGTCCATTACTTCTGATAGAGATACAAAAATTTTGAGTTATTTATGGAAGACATTGTGGATGCGTTTGGGCACTAGTTTATAGTTCAGCACTACTTCTTATCCTCAAACAGATGGACAGACTGAAGTTGTCAATCGTTCTTTGGGAAATTTGATTAGAGCTAAAAGTAACAGCAAACAGTGGGATATATTACTACCTCATATGGAGTTTGCATTCAATACTTCAGTGAACAGATCCACAGGTGAAACTCCATTTGAAATTTTTTACTCTAAGGTACCTAATCATGTATTAGACTTGGTTGTACTTCCTAAGTTACATACTTCCAATGTCAAAGCTGATAATCTGTTGGAGAAAGCTTCTCAACTACATCATGAAGTCAAAACAAAACTTGAGGAGTCTAATGCTAAATACAAGAATACTGCAGATAAGAATAAAAGATTTAAAACATTTCAGGAAGGAGAGCTAGTCATGATTCATCTGCGCAAAGAAAGATTTCCAGTTGGAACTTATAACAAGCCTAAGATGAAGAAGTACGACCCTTTTAAAATTTTCAAGAAAATCAGTGACAATGCATATGTCATTGATCTACCTAAGGACTGGAACATCTCTAATGTGTTCAATGTTCAGGAGATTTTCACCTTTCATGGTGATAATGAACTAATACTTGTTTCTACCAACTCAGAGATGAGTTATTTTCAAGAAGGAGGGGACTGATATAGGACATCTACCTATTTTCAATGCGTCAACTATACCAGTTGATCCAATTGGTCCGTGTCAACAATTCTAGTTGATCCCTTTTACATCTGTATCAACTATTACAGTTGATCCCTAGCGTCTGTTTAGTTTTATTTGTTTTTCAAGTCTTTCCTTTCCGAGTTTACGTGGAATTCTTTTTTCTTTTCTCTTAGTCGGTTCCTGTAACCTATGTAAAGGCTAAGCCTTCTTTGTTTTAGAGTACAATCAATTATTATCAAGATTATTATCAACCGAGGTTATTCTTTCTCTAAACTTCTTCTTCAAGTTTATCTTCTTTTCTCGTAACCTAATTCTTTTGTCATCTTTGCAGTCTCTGTATTGCTTTCATCTTATTTGGTCTACACTAAAACCAAAATATCATCAAAGAAAACCAAGACAAATCAGAGCATGTGAGGACGAAAAATATCATTCATTAGACTTTGAAAAGTCGTCGGAGCATTAGAAAGGTCGAAAGGCATTACCAAGAACTCATAATGACCATCATGAGTCTGAAACGCGGTTTTTGGTATAGCCTACTCATGGAGTAGAATTTGGTGATATTCCGAACGTAAATCAAGTTTTGAAAATATTACTGCGCCCTTTAATTCATCCAATAGCTCATCCACCACAAGTATTGGATACCGATCCTTAATAGTAATGTTATTTAGAGCGCGGTAATCTACACACATAATCCACGAGCCATCCTTCTTGCGAACTAATAAAACTGGCAAAGAGTAAGGATTTGAGCTAGGACGAATGAATCATATCTCCGTTAGTACAGAAACCACCTTTTCAATTTCTTCTTTCTGGAAATGCGGGTACCGGTAAGGACACACATTAACCGGAAAAGCATCTGGAGCCAATGAAATATGATGATCATGAGAACGTTTAGGCGACAAAGAAGTGGGATCCGCAAAAATGTCATAAAATTGCAGTACCAAATTTCGGACCTCTTACTTTAGGAATATTTACTTGGGATTTCAACAAGTTAATTATGAAGTTCAGTATAATGGACTAGGAAGTTTCATTAATTGGGGATAATTCTCCGACTGTTATGCTCTTGGACACTAATGTTAGAGCACTGCTCGGTCGAACTCGCAAACATTGTTATCTCAAGCTTGTTTGTCAAGTTTAGTTGATCAAAACTATATACTTGATTTCTAGTCTACTTATAGCTATGTCTCGGATTAGGATAAAATGTGTAGTTGAGCTTTAGACTTCACGACGTTCACCAATTTAAGAAGAAGATCTACTGAGGAGCTTGGAGGAACTTCATCAACAAAAGGTATGTGGAGACTAAAACTTATCTATCACTCAGAAATCTATTCTATTTTATCTTCTAATGAGACTAAGTCGTATAGCTATATAGACTTTTACATTATACACATTTGATATTTTGAGCTGAGTTTATCTCGCTTATCTATTTCTCGAAATATGTGTTGAAAGCTTTTTGTTTTAGCTATGTTCATCATATTCTTGACGAGTTTAGTTGGAAACAATTTATTTGTTGGAGACTAAATGTCAAGTCAAAAGATGATCATGTGAAAATTACCTTGAACATCTTACATGATTTGTGTGAGACAGTCATTTGATGTTAGCTTGGGAAGTTTCGTATTGATCATTCAATCACTTGAAAATTACTTGAAGCTAATGGTATGTGGGAGATTACCATTATCGTCTTCTAAGGATGTTTCAATGATTGAAATGAGAGTTTAGAACAATTACCCATGTCTGGATGCAACACGGTATGCATACCTAGTATGCGAACTGTTTTGTAACGATTCAGGTCCGGAAATCTTGTTTGAAGACCTAGTATGTGAACGGAATCACCTGAGAAGGTCCGAACTCTTGTTTGCGTACCTAGTATGCGAACGGGTTTACCTGAGTTGGGTCCTGGACGGTTTTTCGCGAACCGGGTTTGAGAACAGCTTGACTAGGCCAAGGTCTGGAGCTGCTGTTCGCGTACCTGGTTGGCAAACTCAGTGGTTAAGTTCTAAAATCGGTTATGTATGATTCTCATACTCTTGAACTAAAACATTTATGAATTAAAGAATGCAATCTTTGCAAACCGTGGCTTAATGTTCATGAATTGATTCTTGTATAAGTACTTTTTACGATTACGAATCAATCCGATTTTGTTTCAATTTGTTCATATATATTTCTATGATATAGTGAACAATTGAACAACTATATTTGAAGCACAATTAGATTCATTTGATTATCTTTCATGATTGATTAATCATCATATTTGATCTAGAAGTGTTAGATGAATACGGTTAAGACAAAGGTGTTCATATGGCTAACTTCAGTTAACTGTTATTGAGCCAACTCAATATACACATTTAGGTACGGTTACCCATATCTAAATATAAGTATATTTCATTTGTGTGTAACAAACTAAGACCATCTAATGGTGGAGATTAATTGCTTAATTTCTAAGCAGATTTAGCTTGAATCTTAAATCAGGATTTCATCTAACGGTGAATATTGAATGCTTTGTTAGTAAGTTATTTTAGCTTTAATTGTAAGCAACGCTGATTTTAAAGGCTGATCGTTGTCGTATGCGTCAAAAATAATTCACTTTCTTACTCTACTAAATAAATGAATATAGTATATGATAAGAAAGAGTTCGTTCCACGGGAGACTTATGTTGTTATAAAATTCAAGTTTCTTTTGTAACCAACAGGGGATTTTGTTTTAGCAAAGTAATAAAAATAATTCGAAAGCAAATAAAAGAATAGAATGTAATCAATAAGAGAAGAAGATATTGGTCACGGGATAATATCATTCACAAACTTGTATTTTCATCAATGACTAGAATTGGTATTTTAATCTCTCATTTACTAAAAGTCCTAGGATACCTTGATCGCAAGTATATCCCGCTAATTCCCGATTTCATCACAACCACATTAAAAGATGTAAATGTGACTTCTTCCTAGAAAGCAACCTAAAGTGTAAAAGCACAATTAAATTTAACTCTCTAAAAGCATTAAGTTTTATTGAATAAGAATAATCAAGGCAATCAAACGTGTGAAAGCACTTATTCGATTTAACCAAGGTTATGATTCATATGTGATTATAAAGATGTATCACTACAAGTAATAATCACACTATGCTACTTAGAATCAGGGATAAACAACTTTTTCGTATTGACAACCCTAATATAACTTTTGATATGAAGACAAATCGGATTGATTCCGGACTCAACCAAACAAGCAATCAAATCATACGACAATATAAATAATGAATCATAAACAATAAATTATTGAGACAAAACTAATTCATAGATGCAAATGTCATATTTGAGAAATCAACTTTATCCCATAACCAATATTAGGTGTTTAGCTACTCATAGCTTTTGAGTTCATCATAATTAATAATAAAATAAAGAAGATGAAAAATAATGAAAGCAAACCCTAGAGTTGTCTCCGGCTCTCTCCAAAGCTCCAAGTAGAAAAATGCGTGATATGTAGAAGACCCTCCTTTTGTATCTCTTCTTGTTTCCAAAACTAGGTCTAAATCTTAAAAGTCCAATAGTAAGATGTCCACCAAGCCCATATGTGAGGAATACCCATGTGAAAATATGTCCCAAAAGGAATCGCCGGAAAATTGGTAAAAGTGCCGGAAATTGGCCGGAGAAGTGCCAGAGAAGTGCTCAGGTGACCGGCAAAGTCCTCCCGGTAACCGGTCAAAGTATCAGTCAACTCAGCCAAAGCCACTGAGTCAGGGTCTAATCGACCGAGTTAACTCAGTGTCTGAATTAGATTGAGTCAGTTAGCTAATCAGATGAGTCAGGTCTGGCTCAGTCTGATTCACTTTGGCCTAGGCCGTTTGCACTTGCCAGATTTTGTGTTGCACAATCAATGTGCATGACTGCTCTTCTGCTGCTCCATCTTGCGATTCTATGGTGCATAACTTCCCAGCTGCAGCTCCCTTGTAAACTCAGTTCAGCTACAACTTTCTCCTGCAATTGCTTCATTCAACAATTCCTGCAGCTTCTTGCTTTCACAACAACCACCTGTAATAGCTTCGACACAACTCAAACTATTCAACCATCTTCAGAACTCAGTACCACCACTAATATTTCACCTGCAATTCAACAGACCAACCCACCACCACTGCAACTCTCCCATGTACAGCTCAAATGCAATTTCAGCTGCAACTTCTTCCTTATAATGCCAACATGACAGCAAACCCATTTCCTCTGCCTATTCAAAATACAACCAAGAACAGCTTCATCCACAGACCATGCAATTCATCATAACCTGCAATTCCATACCAGTCTGTATTCAATGTTACCATCAACACCCTCATTTGTTCAAACCCATAAATGAGTTCACCTGCAATCTCAGTTTCAATTCCAACTACAGCTGCAATATCACTTCTCTCGCAACCAACCACTGCAGTCCTTCAATGAGCTGCAATGTCATTCAGCCATTCATTGTATCACCACCATTCTCAGCAGCACTGTTCTCTAACACCATTTGTTCTCCCAGCTCCAGCTCCAGCTTCTTATAAACCACCACATCAGTGAAATCCTGCACTTCCATCTCCTAACATTCATCTAATCATCACTTCCATTTCAGCTCAACTTCCCTGTCCAAACCCAGGTGGCGAAATTCAGACCTCAACTCCATTACTGTAGCTTCTGCAGCACATCCTTACCACCACCAAATGACACTGCTCTATAATCCCCTACAGCACAGGCCCTTAGCAACGACATACTCAGCTCCCTGTTAGCTTGTAGATACAGCACCAACACTATCCTCTGCACCAGCAACTGTTTCTTCTTTGTCTTCAAAACCCATTCCATCACCAGCATCAACTCAAGCCAAAACCACAAGCTCAGAACCCACTAGCTTCACCTTAGTTCAATGAACCATTTCCTCAACACCACAGATCTGCAGCTGCACCCAGCTCAACTCATCTTCAGTTCAGTTCATTTGTTTCTTCTTCATCATCTCAGCAACAACAACACCAGCAGACTCGGTAAGCTACAGCTCCATTGCCACTCGTGTTCCTTGAACACAACCATCTGTAACTTCCCCTCCAGCTTAGGTCACAGCACCATTTGAGCTTCATCAAACCCCTTTCAATATCTTCTGCATCTGAATCCTCTCCATTTCATTCCTTGTCGACCACCAACATCAGTTTCTTCCTTGATTTTCTTCTCTGCATCTCATTGACTCATAACACCCAACAACACAGTAACCCATTCTTCTCATAACTTAGATTCAAACCCTAACTTCCATGACCATCACTGATTCGACTTGGTTTCTTTAATTTCTTACTATTAGAGATAAATTCAACAGAAACACGATCTCTTTTATCCATTAATCTTCACCAAATCCTCCATCAGATTTCTGAAAGAAACCATCTTCTTTTCATTTCTCTAACCTAAATCGAACAGCATCAGCTTCATCTTCACTACCATCTGCAACAATTTGAACCCATCTGAATCTCGACCATCCTCTCAGCTTCAGTCGACAACAGCTATGGAGCCGCCATTCCTCTCAGGTGGAATAGGTAAGAGACGATAATAAGAGAGAATGATTACTTCTCTGAATTCCAGGGCCAGGTAATATCCAAAACTTATTGTTGATTGTGTTTTTTAATTCAGGCCTAAAATTATAAAACCCTGTATCTAATGTGCCGTCGTTCTGCAAAGAGACTGAGCCATTTAAAAGTAATGAGTGCCCAGACCTCTTTACTTACATATATGTATTGAGCAATTCAGCATATTTATGAAATTTATCCAGAATGGTGCGTGTAGCAATAACCCCAAATATTCTGTAAATTTTATCTTCTTGCCTACATTATTCATTAATGTACGGCTTATTGAGTATCTTTCCTATGCTACGTTCCCCAGATGAACCCTTAATATTGATATGACATGACAATTAGTGTTCACTCGTAGCTGAGTAGTATGAATTTCCCGAAATATCAAGATTAAGGTCTGCATAAAAGTACTCAGTCAGAAGACGCACTAACTGCTCTCTGAGAATAAAATTAAAGAATTTTGTGTCAACACACAGAATTTATCAAATTTGATTAATTTTGTGATAGCTCACAAGATTCAAATTTTGGCCTAATTAATTTGCAAAAATTAGGTTTTTTGCGCCATGCACAATATCTCGAACCCTATTGGTCGAGACCAAACCTAGGTAAGCTAGGAAATTAATCCGCCATGGAGCTAGTAGGAGCAAAGTCCTACCAAAAATCAGAAAACAAGAAATAAAGAGGAGCTGCGGTGAGCAGCAGCAAGAGGAGGAGTGGCCGGGCCACTTGGCCGACCAATTTGCCTCAGCAGGCGCCACCTGTGGCCGTCTGGCCATGCTCCATGTTGCTGCTTGCCGGCCTCCTTTCTCATCGACCAATCAGATTGCTTTAAATGCGCCACATGCACTTTTAAATAAAGCTGGAAGTTGGCTGGTCGAGACACGCCTAAATTCCTTAAAGAATTTAATATAGACTTCCCATGACAATCTTAAAGCGATCACGGCCGTACGTTTTGGTCATTTGATATATCAAGCTTAGCCGCTCCCTAACGTGACCGGACAAGCATCACCATACACACCGGCGGGCCCACTAATGCTTTGGCCAATCGATTCCTCCCAACTCGCAAGCAGAGGCACCAAACGCTTACCCAAAGTAAGTTGGCCGCGCGAGCTACAAAACCCTAATTTTATTAAGCGGCATTACATTACTACCGCAAAACGATCTTGACCGCCCAACTTCGCCAGCCGAATTGATCAGCTTAGATTTAATATCGATCAATGGGCAAGGTTCAAATATGCTCACCAGCGGCTCGGCTACAGTGCTGGCCGGTCGAACAACTCCCAGCGCATCGCTAGCACCAAAAACCGTTAGCCCAAAATAGATTTGCCACACGGCTTTTAAAACCTAAATTAAATCAACGACAACCATTAACTGTCGCAAATCATCTTGACCGCCAAACTTCGCCAGACGAATTGACCGAACTGCTATTCTAGGCGCCAAACAAGATGTGGTCGTGACCATTGGCCGCCCCTCTTCCATGAGGAGCAATCGGCCAAGCCGTGGCCGCCCATATGGCTCCTAAACGCGCACCCAAAGATGGCTGGCCGCGCTCCTTATAAAAATCGTAAATAAATTAGCGGCAACCAATAATTGCCGCAAATCATCTCAGCCATCTGATTTGGCTAACCAATTTAACCGGTATGGATTTAACTTGGACCGACCAATAGGATGTCGAAATGGCTACCAGCCATCACTCTCCTATAGGAACCGACCGACCTACTTTTGGCATGCATGAACAGCTCCCAGCAGCTTCCTGAAAGAGTCCGGTCACGCTCCTTTTAAGACACTAGGTTCCGCGACCAACCAAGACAGGCTCTATACAACGATGCTTCACATGCATCGATTATTTTGAGCTACTTGCTTAAAAGCGATGCTTTACATGCATCGAGTACATACGATATTTTATAAGTATCAGTTTCACAAATAACTTAGTTATTTAACATAATAGCGCCACATGCTATTCTTTGCGGCAAGTCTCATGACTTGGCTCGCCACACATGACCACCCGCCGCCTGGCTTGCGTGTGACTGGTCAGAATAACTAGGTCTTGCAAGCAAGACCCATTCAGCAACTTGCTGCATATTTTCCATGAAAATACTCGAGACATCAAACATGTCACAAACTAGGGGATGTTCATCAGGGTATTGGTCTGGCGGTTTACAGCGTGCGGCGCGCAATGCGCCCATTACGAGAAAGTGTCAGGAAAGGGTGGACGGTTAAGAGAGTAGTGCGTGTAAGGCTGACCAGTCTTCCCTCATGACGGAAACGTGATGGTCACCACCTTTTACACATCGCACTTCTCCACTACTTAACTGTCTTCACTTCCTACGAGATCAGGGTGCGCTCAATCATGACTTGTATAAATAGGTTTTCAACCTATTTCGACAAAAAAAACAAGTGTTATCAACACAAGTATCCAGAGAAACACCAAGAACTGATAGCTTACATTCTGCAAGCCAGTTCCATATTCTGATACAAGTCATAAAATAGCCACACCTTCAGAGTTGACTATTCTAATCTCAACACCTTCTTCGCTTCCCTCCCTAAGATCAACCTTTCTCCTTCACTTTGTGACCGAAGAAAAACTGGAACGACCATTTCTTGGTTTAGGCCAGGATTGTACAGATTGATCTCTCGAATCTAAAGTACTCACGTGCAGTGCATTTGTTTATGGTTTAGATTCGTTTCTCGGCGGCACACCCAAATTTACCAAAACCAGCAGAATCAGTTTTTACCCCAAAACACTTATATAGGCACCCAGCAGATCAATAAGGGCCACAAACTCATGTACGGCTTGTCAGTTTTGGAGAACCGACAGCCTAATTCCTTTCTCAACTAAACTGTCAGTTTTGATGAACTGACAGTTCATTCTTCACCTCCTTCTCGCACACCTTAGCCCGCTCCAAGTATAGCTCGCGTGTGAATTGATCTCTTTTCCCTTTACGCTCCAAATGGACGTTTTCTCCTTCTTTTGCTCATAATTACTCCATTGCACCTGATAAACTCAAAAGCAAACATAAGATACATAATTTACAAGAAACTCGTAAAGAAAGCATAAACAATAGATATAAATCTAGGTATTTTACAACACCTATCAAATTCCCCCACACTTAGACTTTGCTAGTCCTCGAGCAAATCAAACTACACTAATTCTAATACATACAACTCCCTTTCGTTGAGGAAATGGTCACACTTAGCATGTATAACAAGCCTTTGAACCCCTAGGTGTCCCTAGTGGACGAGTTTTAGTCTCGTGAGGGTTTACAAGAGGTATACGCACAAAACCTACTTTTCCAACTTACAAGTTCTCCGAAATGATAGCATCCAACGCGCTAAGAAGACATAGAGATTCTGCACTCTAGTAATAAGAAGTTAGACATATATATGAACACAATATCATCCTTAAAAGTTGAGAGAGAAATAACCATCCCTTATCGAAAGAAATTCAGGTTTGAGAGTGATCGAAAGTCTCGACTCTGCCTCACAGAAAGGGTTTTATGAAGTTGTTCTCAATAATAAACAATTTTTTTATGAGTCACACTTGTGTCCAGGTAGGAATGAAGAGAGAATCCTGTGACACGTTGAATAGTAGGAAGGCAAAACCCTCCGAATTGTTTTGAAAACCCACATCTTTTATCATTTTGAAAACCCTTTTTTTTTCTGACGATCTCTAAGAAAGGAAATCAACCACTTAACGAATATGAGAATATGCTTACTTACCTCGTTACCCGTTCAACGTGCAGTTAGCATCACTCTCACAGTGTCCATAGAAACGTCTTCGACAATCTCCAATCCTTGTCTTCATCTTCGTCTTCGGTCTTCAACTGTCGATGTTAACTCTTGAACTTCGTAGAATCTTGACAATGTAACACTTTTCTCTAATGCAACTTCATTAGGGATATTCCTTCTTTCCATTGGCTTTATTGAAAGAACAAAACTAAAAACAAACCAAAATATGATACAACACATTTTTCTTGTCTCTTTTTCTTTTTCTTTTTTCTTTTTTCTTTTTTCTTCTGTTCTATTTTTTTTTCTCTTTTTTTTTAAATGAGACAAGAAAAATAAAACAAATACAAAATGAAAAAAAATAAAAAAAAATAAATAATAATAATAATAATAAAACTAATAATGAACCTAACAAAATTTTCTCTTTTTTTTTTTTTTTTTTTGACAAGAGACCTAGCATAATAATGACCATGTCCAAAGCAAGAGAAAATAAAATACAAACTAACAAATAAGATAAAATAAAAATGCAAGTACAAAGGCCATGGTGTAAGTACTTTACCGCTCGATTCTTCATAACTTGTATGTCTCCATATCATAATCTTCTTGAACTCTCATCTTGATAATCTTCACTCTTGTACATAAGTCTTCAACTTGTAAAATTTCTGCTCCTTGTCCTGTTGCTTTACTTGAATCTGAAATCTGCTCATTTCTGTACATAAGTCTTCAACTTGTAAAAATTCTGATCCTTGTCCTGTTGCTTTACTTGAATCTGAAATCTGCTCATTTTTGTACCGTTGCTTGTAAACCTTGAATGTCTTCAACTTTTCTTCGAATTTGTGATGCTCCTCTTGTTGTTGATGATGGTGTTTCTATGGACCTGTTGGTGTAGTGAGAGATAAAGTGGATGGTGCTAACTGCGAACAAGATTACAAGTGGTATATAAGTTAGCAATTCGATGTCACCATCATGATTAATAAAATAACACTCGAGAGATCAAAGTAGTGCTTCTATTGGTGGGAGGTTGGGTAGCTCACCATTCTACCCCGAGTTTACGTACGATGACACACACTCTAAAAGCACATATTTAGACACGTACAAAGAAGTGAAGGTCGGTGCCTCTCATGATGTAACATGGGTAGTCTCCACTATAGGGATCACAACTCTAATACCGAATTCAGTCTGCACCTCATTTGCCACTGGCATGGTTAAATCCAACTTTAACTCTCATACAAGCAAGAAACCCGATCACGTTCTCTGGCATCTCTAAGTTCAGTCACTCTTGTGAGAATTTCAATGTAACCTTAGCGATGTGTATACTATGTGACTCTAAACTAACTACAAGTTGGAGTTTTTCATGCACTAATTTACAAAAAAGTTGATAAATCATGAAAAAATTACAATGCAAATACTTAACACTCCCCCACACTTAAACTTTACATTGTCCTCAATGTAAACTGAGTCATCCAAGTAGAGTCAAGGTGGGAAATCCTATAAAAAATGTGATAAGAAATCAGAAAAAATAAATACAAGACAAGAAAAAAATAAGAGATAAGAGACACAAAACCAATGGGTTGCCTCACATGCAACGCTTGGTTTAAAGTCGTCAGCCCGACTAGCTCCTTGTTTGCTAAGACTTAGCTGGCTTCCAAAACATTATGGAAATCTGATTAAATGTTACTCGAGTGTCTCCTCGCCTCAAATATGTTGAAGTGAATGACCTCTTCATCGAACTCCATAGTTAAGGTGCCATTGTGGACATCAATCTTCGTTCTAGAAGTACTCATAAATGGTCTACCCAACAGTAAAGGTGTAGACGAGGATGAATTCACATCACTCATGTCTAGAACATAGAAATCACTGGAAATATTAGTCCTTTTACCTGCACCAAAACATCCTCAACAATCCTTTTCGGGTAAACATTAGATCTATTGGCAAGTTGAATAACTATGCCGGTTTCCTTAAGAGGACCAAGATTTAAAGCATCATAAATTGAAGTAGGCATAACATTAATGGAAGCTCTTAAATCTAGCATAGCTTTTGTAAACCTCGTTTTACCAATAGTGCATGGAATAGTGAAACTACCGGGATCCTTCAATTTAGGTGGGAGTTTCTTTCGAAGATATGCCGAAGCATTCTCCCCCACACTCATTACCTCATTGCCGGTTAACTTGTGTTTTTTAGTGCATAATTCCTTTACACACTTTGCATAGCGAGGAGTTTGCCTAATTACTTCAATGAGTAGAATATTCACTTGGACCTTCTTAAAAACATCCCAAATATCCCTATCTTGTTCCACCTTCTTATTAGCTTTAGCGAACCTGCCAGGAAAAGGTAGAGGAGGAACATAAGTAGAAATAAGAGGTTTGGACTTAAATTTAGTTACCTCGGGAGTTTGGGGAAAATCAACGTTCTTTTCCTCCAAAACTGGTTTCTTTGGGATTTTTTCTCTAACCGAATCAGTAACTTCGGGTTGCACAAGTTGTGTATCACTTCCTAACTTAATAGCATTGACACCTTCTCTTGGGTTAAGAGTTTGGGAAGGGAGTTTCTCACCATTTTGTGCATGCAACTGATTAATCTCCTCGGCCATTGAACCAACTTGTGTTTGCAAGTCCTTGACCACACCCTCCGTTCTTTGCATAAAAGATTTCAACAACTCTTCCATATTGGACCCTTGATTTTGAGGTTGTTGTTGTTGCTGAGGTTGACCAACTTGTGCTTGCAACTCTTTAATTGCATTATCTTTTTTCTGCTTATTTAAGTCTGCAAGTTACTGATTTTGTTGTACCACGGAAATTAAAGTCTCCATCAAAGTAGCCATCTTTGCCAATTCTGAATTTTGGGCTAGTTGTGGTTGTTGCACTTGTTGTTGGAACTCACTCGGACGGTTGTAAACAGAACTTGCACTCGCAACTTGCTCGTAAGTGTTGGAGTAAGTACCATACGACTGAGTTGAGAAAATATCATTGACTTGATCCACGTTCTCATAAGCTTGACGTGACGGTTTTACAACCACGGCTGCAATTTGTTGCATCATTGCTGTAATGTTGCTCATTTGTTGACGTAATTCAATAATTTCGTTAACTTGATTAACTTCCTTGATAGGGGGCCATGACCCACGACTTGAAAATTGTTGAGAATTTGCTGCCATAGTCTCAATCAAATCTCTAGCTTGTGTCACCGTCTTGTTCATAAGTGCACCACCACTTGCAGCGTCAATAAAATTCCTATCAATTGCTTGGAAACCTTCATAGAAGTATTGGATAATCATTGCGTCACTAAATTGGTGATGAGGGCAGCTTTCTACCAATCTCTTGTACCGTTCCCAACATTCATTCAACGATCCCCCACACTTTGTTTCATCCCACAAATCTCCTTGCGAATTTGAGTAGCCTTTAATGCAGGAAAATATTTCTCTAGGAAGAGTTTCTTCAATCCATTCTATGTTGTGACACTACCAGGTGGTAAATAATATAACCAATCTTTAGCTGCATCGAGTAAAGAGAAAGGAAAAGCACGCAACATTCATTCATTTGAATCAGCACCATTAGGTATCATGTTTGTGATCAACCACTGAAAATCCATAAGATGCTTGTATGGATCCTCCGATGCAAATCCATGGAACTTTGGTATTTGACTAACCAACCATGGCTTAATATCAAATATGGATGTTGCTTCAATACACCATGGTTGTTGATCCAACTTCTGAGAAGCTAGCTCCTTGAGTGTACGATTTGCATCACCCATTGCTTCTCTCGGTTTGTACTTCAGTAAGGTACCTAAAACACAAATCTCAAAACGGAATTAAAAACTAGAATAGAAATAAGAACCAAAATAGAATAACAACCGATGCCTCCCCGGCAATGGCGCCAAAATTTTGATCGTTGTCGTATGCGTCAAAAATAATTCACTTTCTTACTCAACTAAATAAATGAATATAGTATGTGAAAAGAAAGAGTTCGTTCCACGGGAGGCTTATGTTGTTATAAAATTCAAGTTTCTTTTATAACCAATGGGGGATTTTGTTTTAGCAAAGCAATAAATATAATTCGAAAGCAAATAAAAGAATAGAATGTAATCAATAAGAGAAGAAGATATTGGTCACGGGATAGTATCATTCACAAACATGTATTTTCATCAATGACTAGAATTGGTATTTTAATCTCTCATTTACTAAAAGTCCTAGGATACCTTGATCGCAAGTATATCCCGCTAATTCCCTGATTTCATCACAACCACATTAAAAGATGTAACTGTGACTTCTTCCTAGAAAGCAACCTAAAGTGTAAAAGCACAATTAAGTTTAACTCCCTAAAAGCACTAAGTTTTATGGAATAAGACTAATCAAGGCAATCAAACGTGTGAAAGCACTAATTCAATTTAACCAAGGTTATGATTCATATGTGATTATAAAGATGTATCATTACAAGTAATAACCACACTATGCTACTTAGAATCAGGGATAAACAACTTTTTCGTATTGACAACCCTAATATAGCTTTTGATATGAAGACAAATCGGATTGATTCCGGACTCAACCAAACAAGCAATCAAATCATACGACAATATAAATAATGAATCATAAACAATAAATTATTGAGAAAAAACTAATTCATAGATGCAAATGTCATATTTGAGAAATCAACTTTATCCCACAACCAATATTAGGTGTTTAGCTACTCATAGCTTTTGAGTTCATCATAATTAATAATAAAATGAAGAAGATGAAAAATAATGAAAGCAAACTCTAGAGTTGTCTGTGGCTCTCTCCAAAGCTCCAAGTAGAAAAATACGTGATATGTAGAAGACCCTCCTTTTGTATCTCTTCTTGTTTCCAAAACTAGGTCCAAGTCTTCAAAGTCCAATAGTAAGATGTCCACCAAGCCCATATGTGAGGAATACCCATGTGAAAATATGTCCCAAAAGCAGTTGCTGGAAAACTGGTAAAAGTGCCGGAAGTTGGCCGGAGAATCGCTAGAGAAGTGCTCAGGTGATCGGCAAAGTCCACCCGATAACCGGTCAAAGTATCAGTCAACTCAGTCAAAGCCACTGAGTCAGGGTCTAATCGACGGAGTTAACTCAGTGTCTGAATTAGATTGAGTCAGTTAGCTAATCATATGAGTCAGGTCTGGCTCAGTCTGATTCACTTTGGCCTAGGTCGTTTGCACTGGCCAGATTTTGTGTTGCACAATCATTGCGCATGACTGCTCTTCTGCTGCTCCATCTTGTGATTATATGGTGCATAACTTCCCAGCTGCAGCTCCCTTGTAAACTCAGTTCAGCTACAACTGTCTCCCTGGCCAGATTTTGTGTTGCACAATCATTGCGCATGACTGCTCTTCTGCTGCTCCATCTTGTGATTATATGGTGCATAACTTCCCAGCTGCAGCTCCCTTGTAAACTCAGTTCAGCTACAACTGTCTCCCGCAATTGCTTCATTCAACAGTTCCTGCAGCTTCTTGCTTTCACAACAACCACCTGTAATAGCTTCAACACAACTCAAACCATTCAACCATCTTTAGAACTCAGTACCACCACCAATATTTTACCTGCAATTCAACACACCAACCCACCACCACTGCAACTCTCCCATGTACAGCTCAACTGCAATTTCTTCCTTATAATGCCAACATGACAGCAAACCCATTTCCTCTGCCTATTCAAAATACAACCAAGAACAATTTCATCCACAGACCCTGCAATTCATCATAACCTGCAATCCCAGACCAGTCTGTATTCAATGTTACCATCAACACCCTCATTTGTTCAAACCCATAAATGAGTTCAGCTGCAATCTCAGTTTCAATTCCAACTACAGCTGCAATATCACTTCTCTCGCAAGCAACCACTGCAGTCCTTCAATGAGCTCCAATCTCATTCAGCCATTCACTGTATCACCACCATTCTCAGCAGCATTGTTCACTAACACCATTTGTTCTCCCAGCTACAGCTCCGGCTTCTTATAAACCACCACATCAGTGCAATTCATGCCTGCACTTCCAGCTCCTAACATTCATCTAATCATCACTTCCATTTCAGCTCAACTTCCCTGTCCAAACCAAGGTGGCGAAATTCAGACCTCAACTCCATTATTGTAGCTTCTGTAGCACATCCTTACCACCACCAAATGACACTGCTCATTATTGTAGCTTCTGCAGCACATCCTTACCACCACCAAATGACACTGCTCTATAATCCCCTACAGTACAGGCCCTTAGCAACGACATCCTCAGCTCCCTGTTAGCTTGTAGCTACAGCACCAACACTAATCCTCTGCACCTTCAACTGCTTCTTCTTTGTCTTCAAAACCCATTCCATCACCAGCATCAACGCAAGCCAAAACTGCAAGCTCAGAACCAACTAGCTTCACCTGAGTTCAATGAACCATTTCCTCAACACCACAGATCTGCAGCTGCACCCAGCTCAACTTATCTTCAGTTCAGTTCATTTGTTTCTTCTTCATCATCTGAGCAACAACAGCACCAGCAGACTCGGTAAGCTACAACTCCATTGCCACTCTTGTTCCTTGAACACAACCACCTGTAACTTCCCCTCCAGCTTAGGTCACAGCACCATTTGAGCTTCATTTCAATATCTTCTGCATCTGAATCCTCTCTATTTCATTCCTTTGTCGACCACCAACATCAGTTTCTTCCTTGATTTTGTTCTCTGCATCTCATTGACTCATAACACCCAATAACACAGTAACTCATATCTTCTCATAACTCAGATTCAAACCCTTACTTCCATGACCATCACTGATTCGACTTGATTTCTTTAATTTCTTGCTATTAGAGATAAATTCAACAGAAACCCGATCTCTTTTATCCATTACCAACCCTAAATCTCCATTAATCTTCACTAAATCCTCCATCAGATTTCTGAAAGAAACCATCTTCTTTTCATTTCTCTAACCTAAATCGAACAGTATCAGCTTCATCTTCACTACCGTCTGCAACAATTTGAACCCATCTGAATCTCGACCATCCTCTCAGCTTCAGTCGACAACAGCTATGGAGCCGCCATTCCTCTCAGGTGGAATAGGTAAGAGAAGATAATAAGAGAGAATGATTACTTCTCTGAATTCTAGGGCTACGTAATAGCCAAAACTTCTATAGGCACCCAGCAGATCAATATGGGCCACCAAACTTCTCTGAATTCTTCACCTCCTTCTCGCGCACCTTATCCCGCTCCAAGTATAGCTCGCGTGTGAATTGACCTCTTTACCCTTTACGCTCCTAATGGTCGTTTTCTCCTTCTTTTGCTCATAATGACTCCATTGCACCTGATAAACTCAAAAACAAACATAAGATACATAATTTACAAGAAACTCGCAAAGAAAGCATAAACAATAGATATAAATCTAGGTGTTTTACAACACCTATCAAAGGCTATATAAGGGAGAACTCTAGCAACTGGAAAACCTAATCCCTGCACTTTCTGGTGTCCTAATTGCAAACTAGAGTCGATTCTCCTTTAACCTAGGTTTTTCCAAAACCATATTAGGTTAACAACTTGAAGACTTCATTTGGGATTCGTGAAGCCAGATCCAACTATTTTATCTGTGGGAGACAGATTTGTTTATAAGTCTTCGACTTTGGGTCGTAGCAACTCTTAGTTGTGGGTGAGATCAACTAAAGGAATCAAGTGCGCAGAATTCGGTGTGGTTCTAGAGGCGTAAGGAACGCGACTTTACCTTAATCGGTGTGAGACTTGGTTAGGGCTCAACTACATTCAAGTCCGAAGTTAACTTGTAGTAGGCTAGCTTCTATAGCGGATTAATACAGTGTGGTGTTCAAAGCAAGACTAGGTCACGTGGGTTTTCTGCATTTGCGGTTTCCTCGTTAACAAAATTTCTTGTGTCTGTGTTATCTCTTTTCCGCATTACATTTGTTTATATAATTAAAATATCACAGGTTGTGCGTAGATCAATCAGTTGATAAATCTGACCTTGTTTGTTGGATATAATTTGATTGACACCTGGGCATTGGTCTTTGGTACCGTCCAAGTTATTTCGAATATCAATCAGGCTCACGGATTTCTATCTGTTCGATTTGCTGATTGTGTTGAGAAATAGAGATAAAGCTCTTTGATATATTTCTTGATTGAGTCTCACTTTTAAGTTGGTGCGCTCGGAATTATATTAGAGTTTTGTCCATACAGATTGCCGAACGAATTATTGGGTGTAATTGTTATACCCTCGCTTTTTCAATTGGTATCAGAGCAGGCAAACACACTAAGACCTCATAAGTCTGTGTTTGTAGCAATCTGACTCTATGGAAGGAAGTGTTATCTCCATATACGTGCCACCAGATCCTAGGGATTCTGAATTCTCTTCCATGACTGATTTGAGAAAATATATAGAAGAGATTCTTTCTAAACCTCCTTCTGGTTTAAAATCTCTTGAGGTATTTTCAGGGATTGCAAAGCAACTTGAGAATCTTTCTTTTGATGTTGAGATAATTCTCCAGAAAGAACAAAATTCCCTTGATAGGCTAAATGATGTGATAATGAATAATCATGTTGAAGTCAACATTGATTTTTTGATTAGTGAGTGTTATGCTCCTGTCTTGTGTAGCGCAGATAGTTGTGAACTGGATGTGATACAAAAGGATCATAAGTCTCATCTAACCAAGAAAATATTCTTGGAACATGACACATCTCTCTGGTCAAATCCTGATATATCTTGTATGAATAACAGTGTTTTGTTGTTTAGTAAATACGTTAAGATGTCTATCCATGAGAGAGTTACCTTACAAAGTTCTAAGGACTATCTTCAGACATTGTTGATAAAGAGATGCAAAACAAGACAATGTTAACATAAAAAGAGGATTCTAAGTGTTCCTCTAAAGTCTTGTAAGGCTCTTAGAAATTCATATTCGTGGATTTTTCACAACTCATCTTGGTATAAATGCAGATGGAAAGAAGTTCTCTCATGGAGTCATGGTGTCATAAATCTGAATGTCTATGCTCTCAGATTCTGTTCTAAACTCCCATGGAGCATTACTTCATAGAAATATGTTTTTATCATTCTCAATTTGCAAATTATTGACAAGGTCTCTCCTTGAGAATGTCATTTTTTTGTGCTCTAAATACCCTATAGATATTTTTATTGAGCTAAAATATTTGTTTGAGAATTGATATTCAGTCAAAAATGTGAAGATGTTGACCTCACTCGTGCGGTTAGAGTACGGTGATTTTGAACCCGTACCAGAACGGGTTAATTCTAGTTCCGGTGTTGTAAGGGTCGGGTCATATTCCATTCCACCTTCACATAAAAATAGAAAACTCTCCCTCGTTCGCATCACCACCTTCTCTTCTCAAACAGTTCGAGAGCTTAATAAGGAAAACCTAAGGTTCGCCTACCTCATCTTCTTCTCCCTCATTTCTTAATCTTTTTGTGTTTGGTTTAAACCATAGGATTTAGGAGAATCTTTTATACCCTGGGTCAAGAACGGTTTACATTATAATCACTGTTTCGGAACTACACCATTATCAACAATTCGGGTACTCAACACCATTAACAACGGTTCAAGAACCCGGTAAGTTCTCCAACAACTGTTTTGGTCTCTTTTCTAATTGGAATGACATCTAGGAAGAGAGTTAGTCGTGGTGAGAGTTCAAATACTCAAAATCGTGATGATACCTATTTCTGTGCAAGCATGCAAACTAGGTTTGTGAACAGGGAGGCTTTCAACCTTTATGGGGAGTATAATATCAAAACTCATATTATGGAGAGAACATATGTTGCATCAGAACTTAGGGTAAAACATCTTCCTGGATTTTTTGAAAATCATGTTTGGGGCATAATTCATCAACCTATGGGAAAAGCACATATAAAAATGACATCTCAATTTTATGCAAATTTGCATGACCCGGATATGGTTAACCGCACCTTCAAAACCATAGTCAAAAATGAAGTTATTCTTGTGAACCGTAAAATCATTGCTGAGCTCTTGAATTTGTCCCGGGTTGGTGATTTCCAAGTACCACAGCCTGAAAACTTGAGACCTACCCCAAATGAGCTTGAAAACTTTCTTCTTGCAAAGGATGTAACCTGGAGGGGTTATAAGATTGATGTTCATGATGCTGAGTTATTTCTTAAGGATGTTGGAAAATTGGTTGTGGCAAATTTGATGCCTAGCACAAGTGACAAGCAGTTATGGACTAGTTCCCTTGCTGAGCTTGTCTACTATATTGTACAAGGGAGTAATATCGACTTGTGTGGCCTTATTATTCGTCAGATGATAAGTGTAAGACATACTTCGAAGAAGTCATCCAGGCTTTCCTTGCCTTATTTCAAGAATTTGTAGTCAGTACAGCATTATGCCTTTTGGAACCAACCTTGAAGGACCAAAAGTCTTGACCATGACAAGTATCTGAAAAATGAGCAGAACTCCAGTCAGAACTTCAGCATCCTCAAATCCTGAGACTATTCGTCTTCAACAACAGGTTGATCTGTTGAAGGAGCAAGTGGATTATGCTTTGGAAGCTCATCCAGAACTGTCTGAACCGTTTGATGAAATAGCTAAGGACTTTTATAACAACTTGGATTAACTGTTTCTCTTGTTTGTTGTTTATGTTATGTTCTCTTATGATATTTCCGTTGAACTTCTTGTGTTGAACTTATTAAAACTATTATCTCTTAATAGTTGTAATAACTTTAATGGTATTTTAGCTTTGAATGATTTCATCTTTCAATTAAAAATGCTAAATGTGTTAAATCCATAAGAAGTTTAACTGGATATGCTCAAAAGTTAAGTCTATTACGTCCTTATTCAAATATTGATAAAAGATAGAATGAACTTTTGAAAATTCCACAATATTGATCTTTCCCTTATCCACTTCTATGTGAAAGTACTGTATGGTTCCGTAAGTTTTCTTATGTTGAGCATGTCCGATTAAATTAATCATTAAGGTCTCCTTGTGGTTAATTTATTCGAGTTTACTATATACAAATCCATGGGATTTGTTAATTTCCAAAGAAATCCTTATTTCCTCGTAAAAGTAAAGTCACTCATGTTGTTCTCTTGGGAATGACATCAAATGGGGGAGAGTTCTTAATTGAACTTGTGCTTAATTGCCATATCTTGTATCTTTATAAACTCCTTGATGAATACATTAAGTTTCGACTATGTGAAATCATCGAAACAAAGTTGATATGTTCTCTTTTAGTCATGAATTATCTCTTTGAGAATTTCATTATGATCCCGTAGTTTTTGTACCTTTGCCAATTTATATTGACAAAAAGGGAGAGAATTATTTGGTAGTTCACACTACATATATATGGTTTACGGACCATTATGTAAGGGGGAGTGATTTTTATTGTGAGATGGAAGTATTGACTAAGGGGGAGTGATACATATCACCATAGTATTAATTCAAAGTTGTGATGCAGTTGGACTTTGATTCTGTATAATAATACTATGACACTGTATAACAATGATTGAGAACATCTGTTTTCTTATTATTATGGCTACGGATCTTCAACAATAATGATGTTGAGTTTAACACGTTCAGAATCGTTGAAGTACTTGGAGTAGTGAAGAATTCATGGAATGTTGAAGATCCAGGGAAATCAAGCTTGATGGATGAGAAGCTACAAATTTTATTTATTTTGTAATCCATATGTATTGATAGTTTTGTCACTAAAATTAACAAAGGGGGAGACTGTTAGAGCACTGCTCGGTCGAACTCGCAAGCTTTGCTATCTCAAGCTTGTTTGTCAAGTTTAGTTGATCAAAACTATATACTTGAATTCTAGTCTACTTGTAGCTATGTCTCGGATTAGGATAAAATGTGTAGTTGAGCTTTAGAATTCACGGCGTTCACCAATTGAAGACGAAGATCTACTGAGGAGCTTGGAGGAACTTCATCAACAAAAGGTATGTGGAGACTAAAACTTATCTATCACTCAGAAGTCTATTCTATTTTATCTTCTAATGAGACTAAGTCGTATAGCTATATA
Organism: Papaver atlanticum; assembly: GCA_023531105.1. Taxonomy (NCBI): domain Eukaryota; kingdom Viridiplantae; phylum Streptophyta; class Magnoliopsida; order Ranunculales; family Papaveraceae; genus Papaver; species Papaver atlanticum. The sequence goes on along the minus strand of JAJJMB010016419.1, from coordinate 470,981 downwards.
GACTTTTACATTATACACATTTGATATTTCGAACTGAGTTTATCTCGCTTATCTATTTCTCGAAATATGTGTTGGAAGCTTGTTGTTTTAGCTATGTTCATCATATTCTTGACGAGTTTAGTTGGAAACAATTTATTTGTTGGAGACTAAATGATGAGATTATTTATAGTTGTAGAAAAAGGTTCATTGAGACTTGTGAAGATTTTCGATTTCAGACTTAAACAAAACTAAAAATAAGAAGAACTCAATTTAAAGTTGTTAACAAGATTGTAAGAACACTGAGACTTAGGATTCCACTATTTTCCAATTTTATGTGATTCAATTAAATAATAATCATGCAACTTATACATTCGAGTGATTCTAATATATTGCAATAATTAGATTTTTAGAAATAACAATTGTTTATCAAAAGCATAGAACATCAAAACCCTAGGCAAGCATGCTTCTATCAAAAGAAATCACAATTGTTTAACCAAAATCAATAAATCAATTTTCTCATCAAGGAAAATAATCGTAAAAAGGATTGCAATAATTAATTAAATAAAAATTACCACACAAATATTGGAAAGTAGCTTCCTCCGTCCCCTTAGCAAAGGGGTTTAGCTCTTCATGTTGGAAATACGCTCAAAATAATAACTCATGACTGAATAGGTGTTTTATTGAAGAAAAATAATACTACAGCGAATCTGTAACAGATATAATTGTTACAGAATCCACTGTTACAGAAATTGTTGCAAACTGAAGATAATTATTACTAATGGACTGTTACAGGACAGTTTAAATATAAGACACTGATTACGACTGTTCTCTGCAGCTTTATGTTCTTCAGCCTAGGGTTCTTGAGAACGACACTTCTTATATGTCGTCTGCAACTCTTCTTCTTCCTCTTCTCTGCTGCTACTGCAGAATCGCCCTGCAGCGATTTTTGTTTCTCTAAAACTACCCCTAACTCTCGACAATCCTTCTTGAGACTCCCCCAAGCCTTTATATACACCACAGGCCAATAACTAGGGTAAGTATCTTCCAAATATATTTTTTTTCTTCTTTTTCAAGTAAAAATCCTTCGGGATATTTTCTTTCCTTTTACTTCTCTTCTTTCCGCGTCTCCGGATTATTTAGTACTTCCCAAACTCTTTAAGGATCGAACAGAATCAAACATAAGATATTCACTTCTTCCATTCACACGTAATAACCAAAATTGAATCCAAACAAAGGCCGAGAATAACTCCTCCCTGTTTCGTCGAGTTTATCCAGAATTCTTCGATCACCAACCAACTGCCAATCCTGTTTTGAAATAACAGGCCCATATCCATCCGAATCCAAGAGTATATCCAACAAAATCTCATTCAAATCTCTCCCTGAAATTCACGTACTTTGAACAGCATTTCCCAGTTTTAACAACTTGATAACTTCTCCTTATTTCTTGATTCTGGGACACATAGCTTCCCTGTTGTAGTGAAACAGGTCATCCCCAAACAATTTCCTTGATAATCTCCAATAAAAACTCGTCCAAATTCACTGCCAGAAAGTTCTCCTGCTGTAAACTAATTTTCCCGCCAAATCTCTTGTTTAAACCGTGAAGAAAGGGGTGGCCCTTATCCAACTGTTGATTGTCCATATCAATGGGGTGTAAATAGTAAATAGGGTACCCCTTATCAGTGAAGTGCCCCTTAGCCAAGACTCCTTGTAGTAATTCCTCTGGGGACGCAAAAATCACTTTTCGAGCCGATTTCTCTGCAAAAACTTATTTCTCCAAAACACCTACAAAAACATAAAATAATCAAATAACTACAAAATCGAGCACTAACAATCTATCAAATACCCCCAAACTTATTATTTGCTAGTCCTCGAGGAAATAAAAAATAAAATCCTAACTCACTATCGCAGGCATCGCGATTGCACTTAGCATGTGCAACAAGCCTTTAAACCCTAGGTGGCCCTAGTGGCCGAGTTATAGTCTCGGGAGGGTTTACCAGAGATATACTCACAAAACCTTTACTCCAGACCCTAGATATCTACGCAGAACCTTGGAATAGCACTAAAGAATCTCCTTGGTTGGCATACTCTCATTGACTATAAGAGGAAGTACCCTGATGCGAAATTCCAATTGATGTACACGAGTTTGCACTCAAGCATAGTAAAATTCATATATAAGTGACAGAGCTCTACTCATATAGTCCCACTATGGACATCAATTTCTGGAGTCAACAAATCACATGGATAGATTAAGAAGATGGAAATAGATAAAAACGAAGATGGTTTTGATGTTGACTAAGGTGAACGGTGTTTCCCATATCTGTCTGAAGGCCACTGCCAAGATGAACCTATCCTAATGGACTGAGATACTGGTCTGACTAAAATCAACACAACTGGCATATACAAGGGAACCAGTGGTCGAAAATCCTAATTCTAGATCAACTCGTCTGGCATATATAACGGAACCAGCGGTCGATTTATTCACTGAACATTAACAATAATATTTATTTCTTTATTATTTTTATTTTATTTTTTAACAACATGATTAGATCTTGCGGATCCAAGCGCATGCTTCTTGTCAGCAGATTACATGGTGATTCCCGTGGATCCTGCATTCCACGCTTGTTTAGGCGACGGAGACAGGGAGAACACACACATATTGCTATCCAAGTGTTAATTTTTATTTATTTTATTTTTGAGAATTATTCCGTTTGGTCTGATTGGTCTGTTTTTTTTTTTTAGTAACTCAGTCACTCTACTTCATCCCAGCGGTGGTAACAACTCGATGCGTGTGCCCCACCAAATCACTTAGAGAAACATATTTTAAAAAAGAAAATAAAATAAAAACAGAAGGTGAAAAGGACTCAACGAGATATGGAGAAACTACCATGTTATTTCTAACACCTGAAATCTGTGCTTTTATGAATAGACTCTTTATAGATGTTTCCATCCACTCAGATTGGTTCCTCAACTCCTACAATCAAGATGCTTCCATCCACTTAGATTGGTTAGTGCCATCCTTAATAGGCATAAATTTCTAGGCTCTGGAGTTTATTTATTGCAACTAACAAAAAGTTTCTTCCCCACCCCCAAACTTAAATCTAACATTGTCCTCAATGTTTCTAATTAAAGAGTAATACAAAAAGTATGAGTAACAATAGGATTCAGTAAAGAGAGAAGTCAGAATGATAGTACCTGGGTGAAGCGTAGCAATCCTTCCTCGGAGAATAAGGAGAAAAATAAAAATAAAACCTAAAAACAAATAGAAAAAACAATATACAACATACAAATACCAAATACCTCGATGGTCAATCAAGGTATATAGGGTCCTCTAGAGGGACCTCCTCAATATAACCTGTAGCCAAAGGTTCTAAAAAAGGGCTTCAATCTCTGTCCGTTAACCTTAGAAGAACTACTACCATCTAGTGTTTCAATTTCAACAACGTCATGAGGAAAAACAGTGCGGACCACAAAAGGGCCGGTCCACCGAGAGCGCAACTTCCCAGGGAATAGATGCAAACGAGTATCATACAGAAGAACTTTTTGACCTGGAGAAAATGACTTTCTTAAAATATATTTATCATGCACAAGTTTCATTTTGTTCTTATACTCCTTAGCACTATCGTATGCATCTATACGAATCTCATCCAACTCATCGAGCTGGAGTTTTCTGTGAGGTCCTGCTTTGTCCAGTGAAAAGTTTAGTTGTTTCACAGCCCAATATGCTTTATGTTCTAACTCAACAGGTAAGTGACATGCCTTGCCAAATATTAGACGATAAGGTGACATTCCAATGAGGGTCTTAAACGCAGTACGATAAGCCCATAAGGCATCAGTAAGCCTCGAAGACCAGTCTTTTCTACTAGGATTAACCGTTTTCTCTAATATAAGTTTTATCTCCCTATTGGAAACCTCTACCTGACCACTAGTCTGTGGGTGATATGGGGTAGCTACTTTGTGAGTAATACCATATTGTTTCATTAAAAGTGCAAATGGTCTATTACGAAAGTGTGTTCCTCCATCACTAATTATATCTGGCGGTGTACCAAAACGTGTAAGTATATTATCTTTCAAAAACTGGAGTACGACCTTGTGGTCATTTGTTTTACATGGAATCGCCTCAACCCACTTAGACACATAGTCTACAGCGACAAGTATGTAAAGATAACCAAAAGAATTAGGGAATGGACCCATAAAATCAATGCCCCACACATCAAAGACCTCAATCACTAAAATAGGGTTCAAAGGCATCATATTTCTACGAGAAATGGTCCCTAACTTCTGGCAACGCTCACAAGAAGCACAATGACTACGGGAGTCCTTAAACAACGAAGGCCAGTAAAATCCACACTGCAATATCTTTGCAGCAGTCTTCTTAGTACTAAAGTGACCCCCACACGCATGTTCGTATTGATCATTCGATCACTTAAAAATTACTTGAAGCTAATGGTATGTGTTAGATTACCATTGTCGTCTTCTAAGGATGTTTCAATGATTGAAATGAGAGTTTAGAATAATTACCCATGTCTGGATGCAACACGGTATGCATACCTAGTATGCGAACTGTTTTGTAACGATACAGGTCCGGAACTCTTGTTTGCGTACCTAGTATGCGAACGGATTCACCTGAGAAGGTCCAAAACTCTTTTTTGCGAACCTAGTATGCAAATGGGTTTACCTGAGTTGGGTCTTGGATGGTTGTTTGCGAACCGGGTTTGCGAACGGCTTGACTAGGCCAAGTTCCGGAGCTGCTGTTCGCGTACCTGGTTGGCAAACTCAATGGTTAAGTTCTAAAATCGGTTTTGTATGATTCTCATACTCATGAACTAAAACATTTATGAATTAAGGAATGCAATCTTTGAAAACCGTGGCTTAATGTTCATGAATTGATTCTTGTATAAGTACTTTGTACGATTACGAATCAATCCGGTTTTGTTTCAATTTGTTCATATATATTTCTATTAGATAGTGAACAATTGAACAACTCTGTTTGAAGCACAATTAGATTCATTTGATTATCTTTCATGATTGATTGATCATCATATTTTATCTAGAAGTGTTAGATGAATATGGTTAAGACAAAAGTGTTCATATGGCTAACTTCGGTAAATTGTTATTGAGCCACCTCAATATACACGTTTAGGTACGGTTACCCATATCTAAATATAAGTATATTTCATTTGTGTGTAACAAGCTAAGACCATCTAACGGTGGAGATTAATTGTTTAATTTCTCAGCAAACTTAGCTTGAATCTTAAATCTGGTTTTCATCTAACGGTGAATATTGAATGCTTTGTTACTAAGCTATCTTAGCTTTGATTGTAAGCAACCCTGATTTGAAAGGCTATATAAAGGAGAACTCTAGCAACTTGGAAACCTAATCCCGACACTTTCTGGTGTCCTAGTTGCAAACTAGAGTCGATTCTCCTTTAACCTAGGTTTTTCCAAAACCATATTAGGTTAACAACTTGAAGACTTCATTTGGGATTCGTGAAGCCAGATCCAACTATTTTCTCTGTAGTTGCAAATTCTAATCTTATTTGTTTTATCGTATCGAGTTTTATCTTCGCTAAGAATCACTCGAGATTTATCTCCGATAGGTAAGAAAAAAAAATGATCACAGCAGTTCTTTGTCCCAAACTCTTGTGATTCCGCAATAACTTTTTCTATTAATCAGTTGGGTTATTATGAGGTGATTTATATTTCTAGGCCGCTCTTCAGGAGTATAAGACCGGATTATCAATTGGTTCATGTTTACCTTGATTTCTATCAAAAGACGGAACAAAAACCGAATAAAGAATAGACATATCTGTGGGAGACAGATTTGTTTATAAGTCTTCGACTTTGGGTCGTAACAACTCTTAGTTATGGGTGAGATTGATAAGCACGTAAGTGTGACACATTTTCACCCATAACTACATTATCTAGGACTCATTTTATTTCTAATAAAGTTGTTTTAAGTCTTTTCTAGGGAATAAGCTCTTGCGACAAAATTGGCTCGAAAAGTGGTATTTTACACCCCAGGATAAAGTACTAAAGGCACCCCAATGGAATGTGTTATTCGGACTCCAGCAACGGATAAGGGGCGACCATGGATAATGGGTGACTTTCTTATTCTTCATTTGAATTTCTGGTTTTGGCGGGAAAATGTTTCTCTTCACTGGCAGAATTTCGATCTGATTTTGGAGGGGTTAGAGGTAGACTCAATCGCTGAAACTTCATGGGTAGATGTGATATGACCATAGAAAGCTGGTATGGGTGTTAGTTTGGATCAGAATTGGCTGAATCGTGTCATGGAGCAAAACAGGGGAGTACGTGCAAAGGGAGAAGATATTCACGCGTCTGCTGTTGCTGGAGTGTGCTAAGAGAGTTTGGAATGTGCTGGGAGAATACTATAGGCGTGTAAGAGTTAAACAAGGAGAGTTTTCAGCTGTAAAATGCGAAAGTAGCTAAAACAGGAAAGAAAAATATCCGAAATATTTTCTTTCACTGCCGAGAATTTGTGAAGTTATGGAGGAGATTCAATGCATATTTCGGGTATAAATAGAGTCCCTTGGGGTCATATAAAGAGGTCGGGAGTGGGGAGCAGTTAGGAAGAACCAGAGAGTCGAGAAATCAAGTGGCAGAAAAACTCAATTTTCTGCTGCTGTGAAGAACACGAAGAACATAAGACGCACGTAGAACCGTCGTTTTCCAACAGTGACAACGACAATTGTTTGTGGGTCGTATTGTTACAGTGACAACAACACTTCATTTTTATCGTTCTCTGTAACATCTCGGTTTGTAACAAATAAAAGAGTTACAAACCCGGTTTTATTGTTTTTCTCCCATTTCATTATTGTGAACACCATTTTTGAGCAATAAAGATGAATTTTGAGCGTGTTTCCATGATGATGAGCTAATTCTCGCGTAACCAAGGAACGAAGGAAGCTATTTATGGATGAATAATTGGTAACTATTCTATTTTTCTCTAATTTGTATTTTATAATTCACTCAATCACTACTTTGTAGAATTTTAATTGTTTGCATTATTTTCTTAATTAGTTGTGATTCAATTAGATAGATTATACTTTGTTTAGATAATCTATGCTTAGGGATACAATTAATGTTTTAGAATATGCCTGATTATTTGTGAATTAAGAAATAAGAAATAAGATATTTAAAAGATAATTAGAGTTTTGGAATTTTTACCATCATTCATTCATGTGTAATAGTGGAATCTAGTGTCTTGGTTATTTTCAATCTTGAAATCAAATTTGGAATTAAACTTTCTCTATTTTTAGTTTAAATAAGTCTAAAATCAATTGCTTTCACAAGTCTCAACGAACCTTTTACTACAACAAAGTTGAAATCACATCAGAGATCAGCTAAGGTAATCAAGTGCGCAAAATCCGGCGTTGTTCTAGAGGCGTAAGGAACGCGGATGTACCTTAATCGTTGTGAGACTTGGTTAGGGCTCAACTACATTCCAGTCCGAAGTTAACTTATAGTAGGATAGTGTCTGTAGCGGCATAATACAATGTGGTGTTCAAAGCTGGACTAGGTCCCGGGGTTTTTCTGCATTTGCGGTTTCCTCGTTAACAAAATTTATGGTGTCTGTGTTATCTCTTTTCCGCATTACATTTGTTTTTATAATTTAAATATCACAGGTTATGCGTAGATCAATCAGTTGATAAATCCGACCTTTTTTGTTGGATATAACTTGATTGACACTTGGGCATTGGTATGTTGTACCGTCCAAGTTATTTCTCATATCATTTAGGCTCACGGATATCTATTTTTTCGATTTGCTGATTGTGTTGAGAAATAGAGATAAAGATCATTGATATATTTCTTGATTGAGTCTCACTTTTAAGTTGGTGCTCTCGGAATTATATTAGAGTTTTGTCCATACAGATTGCCGAACAAATTATTGGGTGTGGTTGTTATACCCCCGCTTTTTCAATTGGTATCAGAGCAGGCAAATACACTAAGACTTCATAAGTCTGTGTTTGTAGCAATCTGACTCTATGGACGGAAGTGCTATATCCATATACGTCCCACCAGATCCAGGGATTCTGAATTCTCTTCCATGACTGATTTGAGAAAATTTGTAGAAGATATTCTTTCTAAACCTCCTTCTGGTTTAAAATCTCTTGAGGTATTTTCAGGGATTGGAAAGCAACTTGAGAATCTTTCTTTTGATGTGGAGATAATTCTCCAGAAAGAACAAAATTATCTATATAGGACAAATGATGTGATAATGAATAATAATCATGTTGAAGTCGACATTGATTTGTTGATTAGTGAGTGTTATGCTCCTGTCTTGTGTAGCGCAGATAGTTGTGAACTCGATGTGATACAAAAGGAGCATAAGTCTCATCTAACCGAGAAAATATTCTTGGAACATGACACATCTTTCTGGTCAAATCCTAATATATCTTGTCTGAATAACAATGATTTTTTGTTTAGTAAAGACGTTAAGACGTCTCTCCAAGCGAGAGTTACCTTAAAAAGTTCTAAAGACTATTGATGTGTAGTAGAAGTGGTGATAAATAAGATTTTGATTTTAAACTTAAATTTCTAAAACTAAACTAAAGAAGCACAATTGAAAGTTGTTATTAAGATTGTAGAGATACTAAGACTTAGGATTCCACTATTTTCCAATTTTATGTGATTCAATTAATAATAATCATGCAACTCACACGTTCAAGTGATTCTAATATTTTGCAATAATTAGATTTTTAGAGACAACAATTGTTTATCAAAAGCATAGAACATCAAAACCCTAGGCAAGCATGCTCTATCAAAAGAAATCACAATTGTTAAACAAAAATCAATAAATAAATTTTATCATCTAGGAAAATAATCGTAAAAAGAAGTGCAATAATTAATTAAATAAAAATTACCACACTAATATTAGAAAGTAGCTTCCTCTGTCGCCTTAGCAAAGGGGTTTAGCTCCTCATGTTGAAAATACGCTCAAAAGTTGATTTCATTGCTCAAAAGGTGTTCAAAAAGAAGAAAAGGTATAAAGCAGTGTGTTTGTAACTGATATAATTGTTACAAAACTCACTGTTACAGAGAAACGCTAACAGAAGTGTTGCAAACTCTATATAATTGTGACAGAAATTGTTACAAAAGTATTGAATTTGAAAGATAAGGTAACGGCTTTTGTGATTGTTCTCAAGTGCTGTTTTCTGCCTTCTTCTTACTCATTGTGCAACTTCTCTGATTTTTTTTATTTTCTACTATGTTCTCTAGCTAAGCTTCCCCAAAGTGTACGTACTTTTGCTGAGACTCCCCTCCCCTCTATTTGTATGCAGAAGACTGATTATAACTCGGCTAAATCTTCCAAAAATATGTTATTTTCTTCTCATGTTAACTTTCTTCTTTCTGCGTATCCTTGTTTGTCTGGCCATATCGAATCAAGAAGGTTATATTCTTCCAAAACTCCACGTAACTTCCCTAACAGAATTTCAAAAAATTCCGAGAATACTCCACCTTCCCTGTTTCACAAAATTATCGAAAATAAGAGGATTTGGTTCCTCTTTTATCTCTTAAAACACGCCACAATGACTATTTAGCCATAACAGACTATTTCCAATCCAGAACAACAACCAAATCCGACTTAAACTCTTCAAATTTAACCCGTGATATTCTTCATTCCTGTTTCATCGAGTTCCTGATCATCAAGCCCAATTTAGTTGAATCTAAACACTTCACCAGGCCTGTTTATCTTAATCACGTTCAGCCAAACTTAGTTCTGCGATTTAATCTCCCCAGAACAGCTTCAAAAATCGAACCCTAATCTGAACTGTGCTGCAACTGATTTTCCCGCCAAAACTTAAAATTCAAACGGGGAAGATGGTCACCCCTTATCCATTTTTGGTGTGTGAATGGCAAGTAGGTTCCCTTATCCGTTTTGTGGGTCCCTTTATCAGTTGTCCTCCGGGTGCTAATAATATTTTTCTGGGGTGTCTGTAGTAATTTTCTCCGGCGGTCCAAATGCCACTTTTCGAGCAACTTTCTCCTCAAAAGCTTATTTTTACGAAAACATCTACAAAGACATAAAAACCATAATAAGTACAACAATTGAGCACTAACAATATATAGAATCGAGACAAATCAGACACAAAAATGTGTCTATCAAATACCCCCAAACTTATTATTTGCTAGTCCTCGAGCAAATCTAATCTAACAAATAAATCCTAACTCATTGTCGCAGGCCTCGCGGTTGCACTTAGCGTGTGTGACAAGCCTTTAAACCCCTAGGTGGCCCTAGTGGCCGAGTTATAGTCTCGGGAGGGTTTACAATAGGTGTACCCACAAAACCTTTACTCCAGACCATAGCTATCTACGCAGAACCTTGAAATATCACTAAAGAACCTCCTTGGTTGGCATACTCTCATTGACAACAGGAGGAAGTACCCTGATGTGGAATTCCAATTGTTGTACACGAGTTTGCACTCAAGCATACTAAAATTCATATATAAGTGACAGAGCTCTACTCATATAGTTGCAATATGGACATCAATATCCGGAATCAACAAATCACATGAATAGATTAATAAGATGGATATAGAGAAAAACGTAGATGGTTTCATATGTTGACTTAGGTGAACGGTGTTTCCCAAATCTGTCTGAAGGCCACTGCCAAGATGAACCTATCCTAATGAGCTAAGATACTGGTCTGACTAATATCAACACAGTTGGCATATACAAGGGAACCAGTGGTCGATAATCCTTATTCTAGATCAACTCAGCTGGCATATACAAGGGAAACGGTGGTCGATTTTATTGAACAATTTATTCCAGTTGGTCTGGTCAATTTTTTTTTCAACTCTTTTTCTTGGGGGTGGGGGTGGGGGTGTGTAACTCAGTCACTCTACTTCATCCCAGCGGTGGTAACAACTCGATGCGTGTGCCCCACCAAATCACTTAGAGAAACATATTTTAAAAAAGAAAATAAAATAAAAACAGAAGGTGAAAAGGACTCAACGAGATATGGAGAAACTACCATGTTATTTCTAACACCTGAGATCTGTGCTTTTATAAATAGACTCTATTTAGATGTTTCCATCCACTCAGATTGATTCCTCAACTCCTACAATCAAGATGCTTCCATCCACTTAGATTGCTTAGTGCCATCCTTAATAGGCATAGATTTCTAGGCTCTGGAGTTTAATAATGCAACTAAAAAGTTTCTCTCATACCCCCAAACTTAAATCTAACATTGTCCTCAATGTTCTAAAGATAAAATTAAAAGCATGAACAAGGAGAAACTGTTACCATTACCGTGTTGCATGAGCATGGGTTACCTCCCAAGAAGTGCTAAGTTTAACGTCTTCAGCCAGACGTCAAATACCCATAAATGTATAATTACCTTTAAAATCATATATCAATAGTCGAAATAATTGTGGGTCAACAATACCAAAAAGAGCCAACACGAATATGATACAATTGCACTGGTTCCGAAAGATGAACAAACGGAGCACATCCTCATCCAAGGTTTCCGTGAAGACAACTGGGTTTTTCTGAGGTGCCCAATTGGGCATCATATGAGTGTCTCGATAAACAAATTCTTCCGAACTATGGGTTTCTAATTCCTGGATTTCCTCTTGGACAATATAAGGAGGATCGGGTTGTGGAGTCGGAAGAGACTCAGGTAATACCTCAGGCACACTAGGATCGAGTCCCAAGTTAGGGACTTCTAATAGGGATACTTGACAATCACTATCCCCAAACTTAGGGTAATCACTACTCTCCGTAATACCTTTAACTATTGCTTGAATTTCCGGATCCTCGGAGTTTTTAGAATACTCAAGAGCTTCTTCCAGTTATCGACCCCCAAACTTAGAATTTTGGGTGTCTCTAGATAGTCTAGTCACAATATTCCTAATTTCTAGACCATCAGGTTCCTGAAAAAGGTCAATTTATTTCTTTAAGTTATAATCAAGTGGTTCATCCTCTAAATGCATTTGAGGCATACAAACTGTAGGACTTATATGTTTCATATCTTCCATGGTCAACCCTAAAGTTTCCTTATTGTCCTGAAGCACGATCTCTGGCCTACTCTCCTTATCGTAAGCTATAATTACAGGCAAAGTCTTAAATGGGCTTAAAAATGCATAATTAGGGTTCAACTTAGGAGGCTCTTCTGGCTCTTCTAAATAAGGGATTAAGGTAGATTCGGAAGCTAGTAATGGCTCGAACCTAGCTTTACATAGATTGGTATCTAACACATGGATGGAATCTAACAGAGCATTTACTTGTTCAATGTTGTAATCATTGTCGAAATCCAGGCTAAAATGGGATAAACAACTCTCTAATGGATCTTCCGATACAATGTTGAACTAAGGTTCCTATCATGTTAACCTCTTCAATGCACGTGTCATCTAGCTCAGAATGTAGCTTATTGACATTAAAAATATTCAGCTCAATAGTCATTAACAAAAGATAGATTCATGATACCATTTCGACAGTTTATGATCGCATTAGACGTAGCTAAAAATGGGCGACCTAAAATCACAGGTATCTTGTTCTCTGTGTCGGGGACAGGTTGGGTATCTAAGACCACGAAATCCACAGGATAAATAAACTTTTCGACCTCAATTAGAACATCCTCTATCACACCACGAGGAATTTTAACAGACCTATCAGCTAACTGGAGTGTTATCTTGGTAGGTTTCATTTCACCAAGCCCTAACTCGAGGTATGCATGGTACGAAACTAAGTTCACACTATCTCCTAAGTCAAGTAAATCTTTTTCTACCCGGTAGTTACCTATTGTGCAAGAAATGGTAGGGGAACCTGGGTCTTTAGAGCAGTTCCTATGGACTCAACAAACTTGAAGTTTGTTGATTTTGCTCCCACTATGGACTCAATAAACATGAAAAATGGATGTACAAACCAACGCTGAGTGAGATGGAACATGTAGTGCGTGTGATGTAAGACCAGGCGAGCTTGGCACCAATGCTGGCGCTTGAGGCAAAAACGCTGGCGCTTGTCCTTGCAACGCCTGTTATTACTTCACACGCCAGCGTATTTTCTAAAAGCGCCGCGTTTTTCATAAAAACGTCAACAGCTGAATCTGGACGGCTGAAAACTCTTGTGATCTAACGGCTATAATTTTTGAGTTCTATAAATACTCCTCATTTCAACTCTAAATTCACACATTCTGCACATTCTTCACTCTCAAATCATCTACGAAAATGCCTCCCAGAGTTCGTGGTGTTAGATTCACTCAACAAGAGGATTTAGCTATTTGCAGAGCCTACGTTTTTCACAAACAAGATGTTGCCTCTATTTCCGATATCGGTAGGGATGTATCCCGATCGACGATGTGGAAGAAAATTCATGAAACGTTCGCCGTTGAAACATGAAACAGTAATGGGCATTGTGGTTTAAGCATTTTGAATGCTATGAACTCTACAGAGAGAATGTCGCTGGATTTGATGTAGTTTGATGTTTTTGTTGTGGTTTATTAAAATATAGTTTGAAGTTATTTGCAAGTTTAAATTGTAGTAAATTTCGTTTAATCTGAAGTGGAAATCTATTTTCAAATCTAAATATTTTCATTCATTGATATTACTGCCAATTCTTTTACAAGATATAAACTTAGACAATAATAAAAAGTACTAAACAACTTCAATAAAAATCTAGTACAAGTTTTGGCCCCCTGTTTATCTTCATTTGACGTATCTTCCATTTAACGCGCTCTTTGACAGTTTCGCCTTTGTTTTTGAATTTTTTGTTGTTAACTTTCAAAACTGGAGCTCTTCTTTGCCTTTTAGCGAAACATTTTCTTGGAGAAACTTCAAAAACTTTCACTTCCCTCTTACAATTTTCAATCTTTTTAAAACTCCCACATATCTTAGAAACAGCAGCTTCAAGTTTTGCATCGCAAAAAAGTGTAATCGCCTTTTCAACCATTTCACCAACAATAAACTCAAAAATTAAAATAGATTTTAGAAGAGAAAATTCAAGAGAAGTGGATTTTGGTGTGAGTGAATTGTTTGAAGATGATGGTAATTTATAGAGGTAAAAAAGTGGATTTTGAATTTTCAAAAAACTACCCGTTGACGTTTGTAGTAAAAACGCCAGCGCCCTATGTTCGAGCGCCGCGTTTATGTTTAAAACGCCAGCGCTTGTGCTTCCAATGCCCAAGTTTAACCTTCACACGCTGGCGTGTGTCCCTAGCCCAGACGCTTGATGTTTAACCGCTCATTACTATTCCATAATGGAGAAACCTGTTTGGCCATCCACCTGGCTCAACAAAAAAATGGTTTTGTTCATTCCCATAAGAATTGCCCTTATATTTAGGAGTTGTGGTGTTCTTGATGATCGAACTTACATGAGTAGATAAAAAGGCTTTCTTAGGGACTTTCATCTTTCTCTTTCTCGTACACATATCCTTAAGGAACTTAGCGTAAGCAGGAAGTTGCCTAATTGCATTTGATGAAGGAAAGTTTATGGTAACTTGATTAAAAACCTCCAATATGTCATTAAAATGGGATTCCTTTTTGGTTGGTACTAGTAGTTGGGGAAATGGGGATCTAGGCACAAAATCAGACCTTTCAGGAATCGAATTGGCATCATCAGGAACCTTATCAGTCTCCTCAGCTATTGGAGGTCCTGAGGGGTGAGATCCTAAGGGGTGAACTATAATATGTTCACTATCGGGCATGGTTACCTGATTGTCTACTACTCTACTACTCCTAAGGGTTCTAATTGCATTCATTCCTTTGGGATTTGGATTAGGATGACTAGGGAACCTTCCATTCTCTCTTTCACTTAGAGTCTTAGCTATTTGACCTACTTGATGTTCTAACTTAGCAAGAGTTTGGGAATTATTTTGAAAATTCTGTCTGGTTTCTTGTTGAAAGCTATAGTGATTGTTTGATAACATTTCATGGTTCTTTGCTAGCATAATAAAAGTTTCCTCTAAGCTAGATGTTTTATTCTCAGAAGGGATTTTCGATTGGGATGAGCCCGAAAGATTCTTAGTATAACCAAAACCTGGGGGAGCCTGAGAATTAATAATTTGACCTTGATTTTGACCCTGAGACCATGAAAAATTAGGATGCTTTTTCCAACCGGGGTTATAGGTCTCTGAGTATGGGTCAAACTTCTGACGATTTTCAAATCTAGAGTTGTTATAAAGAGCATGGGATTGCTCTTCACTTATATGTCCTTCCCAAAATGAGTTATTGGGCTCTATTCCACAACTAGAGACTTGAGAGGTTCTAATCCTATCATCAATTTAAATAAAAGACTTATGTTTAGACTGACTTAATTCTAAAGCTTCTAACCGTCTAGATAAGGCAGCAAATTTGGCATCTGACTTAAAGCTTGAGTCTACCATATTGTTGTTATTTCTATTTACCAAAAGTATTTTAGGGGGTTCTACACATGATTCCCACTGTTGGGATTTGTCAGCTACTTCTTCTAAAAAGGAATATGCTTGATCAACAGTTTTATTTAAGAACCCACCAGCACATAATGAATCAACCATGGCTTTGGTCGAGTAGTCCAACCAGTCATAAAGAATTTGCATTAATTTCATTTTTTTCAAACCCATGATAGGGACACTGTGGAAGAGATCATTCAATCTTTATAAAAACCTATAAAGAGACTCTCCTTCTTGTTGCACACTGGCACTAATTTTCTGCCTAATAGACGAGGTTTTATGTTTTGGGTAAAACTTCTGGAAGAACACAGAAGTTAGTTCATCCCATGTTGTTATGGACTCAGATGGAAAATTATTTAGCCAAGATTTATCTTTATCTCTTAAGGAAAGAGGAAACAATTTTAGTTTTAAAATTTCATCACTAAGGTCTTTAATCTTTACTGTTCCACAAATTTCCTCAAAGTCCCTTACATGAAATTATGGGTTCTCATCATCTTTCCCTAAGAATACAGGGATCATCTGAATAGTACTAGGTTTCAACTCATAATTAGCCGAAGAGGCTGGTAATCTTATGCACGATGGTCGGGTGGACCTAGTTGGGTACATGTAATCTCTTACAGTTGTTACTGTTGGAAATATCGGAGTACTAGGGATCCTTTCCTCACTAAAATCAGGACGTTCAAAAACAGGACTCTCTAGATTAAGGTAATCAAAACTCTTGTTTCCTGAAATATCACTTCTAGGTTTTTCACGCATAAACCGTCCTAGAGCGTGTCTCTTACGTTCTGGCATACAAAAGTTCTGCAAAAATATGTGCACATGCAAATGCTTGGCTCACTAATTTAGGTAAGCTTGGGTTACCTACAACGAAATATACCTACAGTCAAAGACTGGTCACAGGTACAAGGCTGAGACTTGTGGTGTTTCGGATGATAACGCCCAGAGGATTCACCTTAATAAACCACTTGTTTTCCTAAAATCGGTTCTTAATGAAAATGCAATTGGTATGTGCGTGTTTTTTTTTTCTTCAATAAACCAAATAAAAGAAAATTTCAAGTCCAAAAATAAATAAAGAAACTAATAGATAAAAGTTCTTAAAAATAAAATCTTCGGCTTTCTCCTTTTATGGAAAGCAAGTCTAACTTTACAACTTTAGCTTCGAGTCAATCCTGCACACCAAAAACAAAAAAATACCAAAGTAAAATCTAGAAAAAAATAAAATAATTAAAAAATAATAATATCATAATTAAATTAAACAAAGACTAAAAAATACAACTAAAACCTAAACCTAAAGACAAGTCCGCGTCGGCTGCGCCAAAAATTGATGTGTTGTAGAAGTGGTAATATATAAGATGCGATTCTCGAACTTGTAGAGATTTTGATTTTAAACTTAAATTTCTAAAACTAAAATAAAGAAGCACAATTGAAAGTTGTTATCAAGATTGTAGAGATACTAAGACTTAGGATTCCACTATTTTCCAATTTTATGTGATTCAATTAATAATAATCATGCAACTCATACGT
The DNA here is from genome assembly GCA_023531105.1 of Papaver atlanticum. Lineage (NCBI taxonomy): Eukaryota > Viridiplantae > Streptophyta > Magnoliopsida > Ranunculales > Papaveraceae > Papaver > Papaver atlanticum. The sequence goes on along the minus strand of JAJJMB010016419.1, from coordinate 454,090 downwards.
TCAAGTGATTCTAATATATTGCAATAATTAGATTTTTAGAAACAACAGTTGTTTATCAAAAGCATAGAACATTAAAACCTAGGCAAGCATGCTCTATCAAAAGAAATCACAATTGTTAAACAAAAATCAATAAATCAATTTTCTCATCAAGGCAAATAATCGTAAAAAGAATACAAATAATTAAATAAATAAAAATTACCACACAAATATTTGAAAGTAGCTTCCTCCGTCGCTTCAGCAAAGGGGTTTAGATCCTCATGTTGGAAATACGCTCAAAAGTTGATTTCATTGCTAAAAAGGTGTTCACAAAGAAGAAAAGGTATAAAGCAGTGTGTTTGTAACTGATATAATTGTTACAGAACTCACTGTTACAGAGAAACGCTAACAGAAGTGTTGCGAACTCGATATAATTGTGACAGAAATTGTTACAAAAGTATTGAATTTGAAAGATAAGAACGGTTTTTGTGACTGTTCTCAAGTGCTATTTTGTGCCTTCTTCTTCCTCGTTGTGCAACTTCTCTGAATTTTTTTATTTTCTATTTTGTTCTCTTCCTAAGCTTCCCCAAAGTGTCCGTACTTTTGCTGAGACTCCCCTCCCCTCTATTTATATGCAGAAGACCGATTATAACTCGACTAAATCTTCCAAAAATATGTTATTTTCTTTGCTGCCAAGTTCCGATATTTTCTTCTCCTGTTATCTTTCTTCTTTCCGCGTATCCTTGTTTAAACAAAACTCTCCTTGTTTGTCTGGACATATCGAATCAAGAAGGTTATATTCTCCCAAAACTCCATGTAACTTCCTTAACAGAATTTCAAAAATTTCCGAGAATACTCCACCTTCGTTGTTTCACAAAATTATCGAAAATAAGAGGATTTGATTCCTCTTTTATCTCTCAAAACACGTCACAATGGCTGTTTAGTCGTAACAGACTGTTTCCAATCCAGAACAACAACCAAATCCGACTTAAACTCTTCAAAATTTAACCCGTGATATTCTTCATTCCTGTTTCATCTAGTTCCCGATCATCAAGCCCAATTTAGCTGAATCTAAACACTTAACCAGGCCTGCTTATGTTAATCACGTTCAGCCCAACTTAGTTCTGCGATTTAATCTCCCCAGAACAGCATCAAAAATCAAACTCTAATATGAACTGTGTTGCAACTGGTTTTCCCGCAAAAACTTAAAATTCAAATGGGGAAGATGATCACCCCTTATCCATTTATGGTGTGTGAATAGAAAGTAGGCGCCCCTTAGTAATTAGAGTACCCCTTATCCGTTTTGTGGGTCGCTTTAGCAGTTGTCCTCCGGGTGCCAATAACATTTTTATGGGGTGTCTGTAGTAATTTTCTACGGCGGTCCAAATGCCTTTTTTCGAGCAACTTTCTCCTCAAAAGCTTATTCTTCCGAAAACATCTACAAAGACATAAAAACCATAATAAGTAAAAACAATTGAGCTTCAAGTGTGCGTTGGTCACACCCATCATCTTCAAACCAATAAGAACCTAGATAAATACGTGAGTGAATCCTTTCGATAGGAAACGTCAGCAACAATCGCATGAGTGAAACTTGTGTGTTGAATAATATAGAGGATCTAAACCTAGGTGATACCAGATAATAGGAATCATAGGATCCTAGTACTAAATCACACAAGACCCTAATAATAATAACACAATAGCATTGTTGATCGATTGATTGGAGATCAGCCACCTTATAAGCAAAGCTTATTTTATTGAATGATAATAATTGCTTAACCAAAACGCAGAGAACATAGGACTTGTCATTTTCTTTTTGTTGCTAAGTCCAATACATAGGACTTGTCAGAGAGCCCTAATTATAACAAATACCATAAACAGATTCCTAATAAATTGCTACCAAGAATATAAATCTAAAATAACTCAAATCATAATATTCCTTAAATTAAACTTTTGATTGGGATTGGTAACCCAACATAACACTATTCAATTTTTATTTTATTTTTGTTGTTGTTAATTGGTCTAAATCTTGTTTAGCTGATCAACTTAATTGAGTGTGATGATTAATATATAAGAACATGATACGCTCAACGTAGTTAACCTTACCCTCTGATTTACGCGCAAGGAAGGAAAGAACAAATATAAATTAGAAAATAAAGATCAATCAAAATGAAACTCATAAAGCCAGATGTACCCATCACAGAAACACAATGAACTTTTTGTATAATCATGGATGATTAATGAGTAAATCCCTGTAATACATACATATAGAGCATAACTAAAAAAATGGAACATAACTATACTGTGATTTGGTCTCAAAACACAAACCCATGAAGCAATTGATTGTTCCCTCTTACTAGATATGCTTTACCAAATTCTTTGTAAATTTCTGACTGCAATTTTAAGTCTTGGAGGATATTAGCAAAAAATAAAGTTTTCTGTGACATTTTTGATTTTCTAAATTGAACGAATCAGACCCGTTATGCTTCTTTAATCAATTATGGAAACCCATTTCTTGTTTGTTAAATACAATAACTAAAAGCCCAAATCTTGTTTTTGATTAACCAGTAAAACACTGTTTCTTCATTATTTGATTCAACGACGGCGGTGGTGGGTGGACAACGGAGGGTGTGAGAAAAGATGGTGATGAGCAGAGATGAGAGAGAACAAAGATTTAACGGAGGAAGAGTGCAGACTTTAATTCGTTCACCCCAATTTTAATTGTGATTCTAAAATAAAAGAAAAAAATAACAAATTTTCGAATTAAAAAACCAGAAACCGCGCCAAGGGATTTGGGCCAATAGAAGAGGCCAGAATGTGCGGTTTTTGAGGGGTGCACAAATTTGGACTCCGATCTTATCTTTGTCTTTTCTACTTTATCTTATTAAAAGATATTTTATATTTTGTGGGACCACGAGAGATCATAATTGTTCATTTTGTTCATATTTTCCACAGCGAAAGATCACATATACTCATCCACGTGGCTGGGGATATATTTTATTTTACCCATTACCATAAGAACTGCCCTTAAGGCCTAATCATTAGTTGCTTGGTGCGTGTTGGCTACTAAAATACTTTCTCATCTAGTTCTTGAGATCTGAAGATCTAATTGATATGCCTTTTTAATAAATCTTGATATCCAAAGATCTAATTGATATGCTTTAGATACTCCCTAGGGGAATTGTGTAAATTTCTTGAACTCAATCGAGATTAGATACTCTCACATTTATAGGGAAGGTAATGATGTTGCGAATTGGTTGGCTAATTAGGGATCACAGAATGGTTCTCAATGGTGGGATCGGCCACGTGATTTTATTCGGTCTGCTATGGGTAGCGATAGATCCCATCTACCTGTTTACAGATACAGATAGATATCTCTTGATTTATTTTCTTGTCCTCTCTTCTTTTATCTTTTCAAGGTCAGGCCTATCCCACTCGGTTTATTTTCTTTTTAAATAAATTCTCCTTGTGAGATTTATCAAAAATAAAAATATATGATATGCTTACTTAATTAATCTTGATAACCAAAGATCTATAATTTATATGCTTTCTTATTGAATCTTGATATCCAAAAATATGATGGATGTTTTGTGTGTTAGTCAAGTTTGCATCCTTGTGTGTTGTAACAGCTGGCACTCCTTGTATTATTACATGTAGGAGCTTTAATCCGTGCTCCCTCTGTCCCATAAAAAGCGAGTTTTTTTCCTTTTTATTTTGGTTCCATATAAGTGATACTTTTACTTTTTGTCCCACACATATGTACTTCTAAAACATTTGTTTGTAATGATTTAGCAAATGTGTATAATTTAGCAGTCATGTTTATATTTATACTCATTGCGTACATCTTTTTGTTAGAGCATTGCTCGGTCGAACTCGCAAGTGTTGCTATCTCAAGCTTGTTTGTCAAGTTTAGTTGATCAAAACTATATACTTGATTTCTTGTCTACTTATAGCTATATCTCGGATTAGGATAGAATGTGTAATTGAGCTTTAGACTTCACGCCGTTCATCGATTGAAGACGAAGATCTACTGAGGAGAGCTTGGAGGAACTTCATCAACAAAAGGTATGTGGAGACTAAAACTTATCTATCACTCAGAAGTCTATTATATTTTATCTTCTAAGGATATAACTATGTAGACTTTTACACTATGCACATTTGATATCTCGAGCTGAGTTTATCTCGCGTATCTATTTCTCGAAATATGTGTTGGAAGCTTTTTGCTTTAACTATGTTCATCATTATTCTTGACGAGTTTAGTTGGACACAATTTATTTGTTGGAAACAAAATATTAAGTGAAATATGATCATGTGAAAATTACCTTGAAACATCTTACATGATTTGTGTGAGACAATCATTTGATGTCGACTTGGAAAGTTTCGTATTGATCATTCGATCACTTGAAAATTACTTGAAGCTAATGGTTTGTGTGAGACAGCCATTGTCGTCTTCTAAGGATGTTTCAATGATTGAAATGGGAGTTTATAACAATTGACCATGTCTGGATAAAACACGATATGCATACCTAGTATGCGAACTGTATTGTTATAATTCAGGTCCGGGAACCTTGTTTGCGTACCTAGAATGCGAACGGTTTTACCTGTAAAGGTCCGGTAACCTTGTTTGCGTACCTAGTATGCGAACGGTTTCACCTTAGTTGGGTTCGGGACGGTTGTTTGGGTACCTGGTTTGCGAACGGCTAGGCAGGTCAAGGGTACGGAGCTGTTGTTCGTAGACCTGGTTTGCGAACACAGTGGTTAAGTTCTAAAATTGGTTAAGTATGATTCTCATACTCATGAACTAAAACATTTATGAATTAAGGAATGCAATCTTTATAAACCGTGTCTTAATGTTCATGAATTGATTCTTGTATAAGTACTTTGTACGATTACAAATCAACCCGATTTTGTTTCAATTTGTTTATATATATTTCTATGAGATGGTGAACAATTGAACAAATCTATGTGAAATACAATTTGATTCATTTGATTATCTTTCATGATTGATTGATCATCATATTTGATGTAGAAGTGTTAGATGAATATGGTTAAGACACAAATGTTCATATAGCTAACTTCGGTTAATGATTATTTAGCCAACTCAATATACATGTTTAGGTACGGTTACCCATATCTAAATGAAGGTATATTTCATTTGTGTGTAACAAGCTAAGACCATCTAACGGTGGAGAGATATTGCTTTGGTTTTAAGAAAACTTAGCTTGAATCTTAAATAAGGATTTCATATAACGGTGAATATTGAATGCTTTGTTAATAAGCTATCTTAGCTTTGATTGTAAGCAACCCTGATTTGAAAGGCTATATAAGGGATAACTCCAGCAACTAGAAAACCTAATCCCGACACTTTCATGTGTCCTAGTTGCAAACTAGAGTCGATTCTCCTTTAACCAAGGTTTTTCCAAACCCATATTAGGTTAACGACTTGAAGACATCATTTGGGATTCGTGAAGCCAGATCCAACTATTTTCTCTGTAGTTGCGTATTCTCGAGATTTATATCCGATAGGTAAGATATAAAAAGTAATCACAATATTTCTTCGTCTCAGACTCTTGTGATTCCGCAATAACTTTTTCTGTTAATCAGTTGGGTTATTGTGAGGTGATTGATATTTCTAGGCTGCTCTTTGGGAGTATAAGACCGGATTATAAATTGGTTCCTGTTCACCTTGATTTATCAAAAGACATAACAAAAACCGAATAAAGAATAAACATATCCGTGGGAGACAGTTTTGTTTATAAGTCTTCGACTTTGGATCGTAGCAACTCTTAGTTGAGGGTGAGATCAGCTAAGGGAATCAAGTGTGCAGAATCCGGCGTGGTTCTAGATGCGTAAGGAACGTGACTGTATCTTAATCGGTGTGAGACTTGGTTAGGGCTAAACTACATTCCAATATGAAGTTAACTTGTAGTAGGCTAGTGTCTGTAGCGACTTAATACAGTGTGGTGTTCAAATCTGGACTAGGTCCCAGGGATTTTTTGTATTTACGGTTTCCTCGTTAACAAAATTTCTGGTGTCTGTGTTTTTTCTTTTATCGCATTATATTTGTTTATATAATTGAAATATCACAGGTTGTGCGTAGTTCAATCAGTTAGAGCATAGCTCGGTTGAACTCACCAAGCGTTGGTATGTCAAGTTTGGTTGTCATATTTTAGTGTGTCAAAACTTATCTAAAGTCGCTTGATTATATATTAGAGTCAACTGCGTTTAGGTTAGACTAGAAAGTCTAGGAATGTTGAGACATACAATTATTACTTTGAAGACCTGAAGAAGCGAACTGCAACTGAAAAAGCGGGGGTCTAACAACCTCACCCAATATTTCATTTAGGCAATCTATATGGACAAACTCCAATATAATTCCAAGAGAATCAACTAGACAGTCAGACTCAATCAATGGAAATATATCCAAGAATTGTATCTCAGTTTCACAATGTAATCAGCAAATCAAACAGATAGAAATCCACGAGCCTGATTATTATGTGAAACAACTTGAACGGTACCGAAGACCAATGTTTAAGTGTCAATCAATTTATATCAACAACCACAGGTTGGATTATCTAATTGATTGAACTACGCACAACCTGTGATATTTCAATTATATAAATAAATCTAATGCGGAAAAGAAATAACACTGACACCAGAAATTTTGTTAACGAGAAAACCGCAAATGCAGAAAACCCCCGGGACCTAGTCAAGATTTGAACACCACACTATATTAAGCCGCTACAGACACTAGCCTACTCCAAGTTAACTTCAGACTGGAATGTAGTTGACCCCTAACCAATCTCACACTGATCAAGGTATAGTCGCGTTCCTTACGCCCTTGAATCCCAGCAAGACTCTGCGCACTTGATTCCCTTAGATGATCTCACCCACAACTAAAAGTTGCTACGACCCAAAGTCGAAGAATTGATAAACCAATCTGTCTCACACAGAAAAGTCCATTGAATAGATAAATCTGTCTCCCACAGAAATACCTAAGAGTTTTGTTCCTTCTTTGGATACATCAAGGTGAACAGGAACCAATTGATATACAAGACTTATATTCCCGAAGAACAACCTAGTAATATCAATCACCTCGTAATAATCTTAATCGTATGGTAGCGAAACTTGATATTGTGGAATCACAAACGATGAGCCGAAGATGTTTGTGACTACTTTTTATCTTGCCTATCGGATATTAAATCTAGAGAAAATCTTAGAGAAGATAGTACTCAATCACGACAGAAAACAGCAAGATCAGAACACGCAACTACAGAGAAATAGTTGGGTATGGCTTCGCAATCCCAATGAAGTCTTTAAGTCGTTAACCTGCAGGGTTTTGGAGAAAACCTAAGGTTAAAGGAGAATCGAATCTAGTCGCAACTAGTATCACACAGGAGGTGTGGGGATTAGGTTTCCCAGTTGCTAGAGTTTTCCCTTATATAGTCCTCAAATCAGGGTTCGCAATCAATATTTTCTTGGTAACAAAGCATTCAATATTCACCGTTAGATGAAAACTTGATTAGACTAAAGCTAATATCTTTCAACCGTTAGATCGAACTTAACTTGTTACACACAAATGAAAAGTGACTTCATTTAGATATGGGTAACCGTACATAAACGTGTACACCTTGTTGGCTCAACAATTGTTAACCGAAGTTAGCCATATGAACACTTTCATATCAACCTTATTCATCTTAACCATAACTAGTTCAAATGACTCAAATGAAACTAGTTCTAGAGTTGTTCAATTGTGTATATTCTCATAGAAGTATACAAGACACAATTGAAGCAACATCGATTTTGATTCACTCGAATCAATTCATGAACATTATAGCCACGGTTTGCAAAAGATTGCATTCCTTAATATATAAATGTATTAGTTCATGAACAAACCAATTTTAGAACATAACCTACTCAAGTATGCAAATGGGTACGCATACCTAAGTGACCGGACTAAGTTTGGGTTCGCCAGTATGCGAACGGGTACGCATACCTTCCAAACTCAGTTAAATCCCGGAACTTAAAACTCACGCCAGTACGCATACCGGTATGCATACAAAGTTCCCAGACTTTCATAAACCAACCAGTATGCATACGGGTATGCATACTATGATTCACGGACTTGGAATAACTTGCAACAGTTAGCATACAAGTACGCATACCGTGCTATATCCAATCATGGTTATTTGTTCTAAACTCTCATTTCAATCATTGAAACATTCTCGGAAGACGACAATAGCTGTCTCACACAAACTATTAGCTTCAAAGCAATTTTCAAGTGATCGAATGATCAATATGAAACATTCCTAGTCTACATCAAATGACTGTCTCACACAAATCATGTAAGATGTTACCCGGCGATTTTCACATGATCATCTTTTGACTTTCGTCAAGAATATAAGATGAACTTGGTTAAAGCGAAAGCTTACCAACACATATTTCGAGAAATATGTAAGCGAGTTATTATATAAATGTATAATAGCCACGGTTTGCAAAAGATTGCATTCCTTATTATATAAATGTATTAGTTCATGAACAAACCGATTTTAGAACATTACCTACTTAGGTATGCATACGGGTATACGTACCTAAGTAGCCGGACTAAGTTTGGGTTTCGCCAATACGCGAACTAGTACGCATACCATCCAAACTAAGCAGAAATTCCCGGACCTGAACCTTACGCCAGTACGCGTACCGGTTTACATACCAGGTTCCCGGACTTCTCAAACCAACCAGTACGCATACGGGTATGCATACCATGGTTCCCGGACATGGATTACATATATTCAAGTACACATACTATGCTTAAATCCATTTGTTCTAAACTCTCATTTCAACCATTGAAACATTCTTGGAAGACGGGAATAACTGTGTCACACAAACTATTAGCTTCAAAGTAATTTTCAAGTGATCGAATGATCAATACGAAACATTCCGAGTCTATATCAAATGACTGTCTCACACAAATCATGTAAGATGTTACCAGGCGATTTTCACATGATCATTTTTTGACTTTCGTCAAGAATATAGGATGAACTTGGTTAAAGTGAAAGCTTACCAACACATATTTCGAGAAATATGTAAGCGAGTTAAACTCAGCTCGAAATATCAAATGTGTATAATCGAAGTCTATATAGCTATACGACTTTTGTCTCGAATAAGATATAGAGTAGATAGACTTTTGAGTGATAGATGAGATCAAGTCTCCACATACCTTTTGTTGATGAAGTTCCACAAGCTCCCCTTAGTAGTTCTTCGTCTTCAATCGATGAATGCCGTGAAGTCTAATGCTCAACTACACTTTTTATCCTAATCCGAGACTTAGCTATAAGTAGACTAGAAATCAAGACTTATAGATTTGGCAACTAAACTTGACAACAAGCTTGATATAGCAACGCTTGCGAGTTCGACCGAGAAGTGCTCTAACAACAACGACGACATCATCCTTCCTCTTGAGGTTAGTAATATTGACATCAACTGTTTCATTCTTAACGTATCTTTCAAGTCGTGCTATATTTAAAACATAACTGCGAAGCTGTATATACTGTACATATTGTATAATACTCTAGTGATATGACATGGTCATATTTGTATGATCATGGTATTAGGGAATTAGACTACGAAGTATAACACTTATCTTTTGAACTTCGTAGATATGACATCGACATAATCTTGTATATACTGTTATGATTATGTGAATGGGTTTTGGTGAAGATTTCATCCTAGGAAACAATGTTTTACATTTGTTTAAAAGAAGTACATTTATGAACTTGTTTTATGATTCAAAAGGGAAATCATTAGGCTTATTGGTACGGCTATTCATTGCAAATATTTGGATTACCAATGTGTGTGAGATGGTTGAACCGGTCGTAACTTTGTTATGTATCTTGGTACAACTAATCACAATGCCTGACTTATGAATTGGTATGACTAGTTTTTAGTAATTGGTGTAACCGATCCTAAGTAATCACCATGAGATGGTATGATCGATATTAGTAATTGGTGTGACTGATCACAGAATATTGTGTAATCGATCCTTGTAATTGGTAATCGGTCCTGGTAATTAGTGTAACCGATCCTGGTAACTGGTGTGACCGATCACAAGCAATACCATGAAATATGGTAACCGGTCCTGGTAATTGATGTAACCGGTCCTGGTAACTTGTATGACCGATCACAAGTATTTCCATATAGAAGTATAACTGATCCTAGTGATTGGTAGAACCGAGTGAACCAATGTATGTGATTTGATATTTGATCAATCACATAGTTATCTTGGAATACAGGTCAACCAATTCTAAAATTGTTTGGAAGTGTGGTATAACCGATTCCAAGAATGTAAATCCATGTAAATATGAATAAGGATTTATAGTGAAGAGATGTCAACATACTTTGAACACGTACAGTAACTCTTATCACTTATTGTTCAAAGATATTCCTTAGTACTCAAGGAGATCTTGTGCCGAAATAAATTGAGAATCTTTTAATTAAGGTTTTTGGTTTTATATGCTTTAATTACCAGCAATTAAATGCATATCTCTAGAGAATAAAAATTAGTAATGTGCATTTACTAATTGGAGATTTTCTATTTAGAGATTTCAGAAATTTTGGAAAAGCATTTATTGGAATTAGGAAAACCGAATTTTGCCATTCATTGCAAATCTGGAGAATAGTTTCGGTTTTGGAAATTCCTTGGTGTCCAAACATCCTTGGTCTATAAATACCTAATTTTGCATTTCTAGCAAACCATCCTAAGAGCCAGGAAAACTTCATTCTTGTTGTTTCTGGTAGAGCTGTCTAATCAGAGAGGAAAGTATCCTAATTAGGTGAAATCTCTTACGACGCTCTTTTAAAGACTTTTATGGGATCAAGAAGCTCTACGAGTACCGTTGGTGGGAAACTAGATAATTTCAATGTTATTAGTTTTCGATTGATTTGATTGACTAACGGTTGTTGAAACTTTGATTGCACCTAGTTTGTTTATTCTTGAGAATCTTCTCTTCTGATATAAGATTCACTCAAACTAGATCGAAGTGTCGACGGGATCTTTAGAAATGTTTGGAGATCTAAAGACATCTTGTGATAATCTATTGTTAATAGACTCCGTTCTTTGTGTGATTGATCACAAGAGATTCAAGTGGTGTTGTGTAGGTGTTTATTGAAGATTTAAGAAGATTTGAAGACGAAGAAGATTTCTTATTAGTTCTCATATCTTTGTGTGTGCACAAAGCTTGATCGGATGGGATCCAACTAGATTCGGATTTATTCTATTGATTAGTTGCGTGAGATCGGCATTCTCAATATATTTCTTTGAGATTTATTTTGATTGAGTGCGAATCTACACTTAACTACTTTTTTAGTTATTGGATAGATTGATCTAACCAGGCAAAGGAGTTTATTAGATTAAACGGAAGAGCCTTTGCATATGACTTGAGATATCTTTATCTTGAAAGAATCAATAGATTTGTTACCAAACATATTTGTTGTTCCTTTACTGTTTGGAATACGATCCAAAGGAATTGTACTAGTGCGCGACCTTCAAAGTCGGAAGCGCAGGGATACTGAGGAAACTAAGTGAACTAGGGGTTGTTGCTTGGTCTCAACTATATGAAGTTTGTGTAGATTTTGTATAGCGGCTTAATTCTGAGAGTATTCAATTTTGGACTAGGTCCCGGGGTTTTTCTGCACTTGCAGTTTTCCTCGTTAATAAAATCCTGCCGTGTGATTTACTTTTGTTTTCCAAAATTATATTTGTTCATATAATTTAAAGTAAATTACACAAACGTTAACTCCGAGATACTTGATAGTGATCCTATAGAGTTTGGTTTAGTCCGAACCTATTATCAAGTATCACACTTTGGTAGTCGTATTGTCTCGATTTCGTATCCATAGAAAATCACACAAAGTGTGAATAATGATTTGTTGCATTGTCTCGACTTTGTCCATAGACGATCACTTTCGGTAAGAGGACTTATAGGTTGTAAACTAAAAGATTGTGGTGTATTTGGGTACCCTCGTCTTTTCAAAATCAGTTGATAAATCCGACCTTGATTGTTGGATATAACTTGATTCTTGGGCATTGGTTTTTGGTACCGTCCAAGTTATTTCTCATATCAATCAGGCTCACGTATTTCTATCTGTTCAATTTGCTGATTGTGTTGAGAAATAGTGATAAAGCTCTTTGATATATCTCTTGATTGAGCTCACTTTTAAGTTGGTGCTCTTGGAATTATATTGGAGTTTAGTCCATACAGATTTCTGAACGAATTATTGGGCGTGGTTGTTACACCCCCGCTTTTTCACTTTTAAAAACTTTTCGACCGACATAAAATTTACAAATTTCGAATCTCTAGCTTGAAAGACATGTTAATTCAAAGTTTTATTAGATTTTTAGACGAGACTGAATTTTGGTAATTTTGGTGTTAGTATTACCAAAGTAATTGTAACCACAGTCATCTAACACATGTTTGATTTCAAATAGATTTCTAAAGAGCTTGAAGGCATGAGGACCATTCACATTACGTCCTCACTTTTAATTAAATCAAAACAAGCATTATCCTTATACCAAGATTTATTGACCCTCAAAGGTTTTTTAGTAATGTCATCAAGTTTAGAAGTTACTAGCATGACAGGGCAGTGGTCACTACCTAGAGAAGTAAGATAATACATAGTATCTGAAAAGACGAGGGTACCCAAATATACCACAATTTTTTTGTTTCAACCTATAAGTCCCCTTACCAAGTGTGATCGTCTTTGGACTAAGTCGAGACAATACAACAACTTTGGTATTCACACTTTGTGTGATCGTCTATGGATACGAGATCGAGACAATACGACAATCAAAGTGTGATACTTGATAATAGGTTCGGTAATAACCAAACTCTATAGGATAACTATAAGGTATATCGGAGTTAACGTTTGTGTATTTTACTTTATTATAATAACAATTATAATGCGGAAATCAAAGTAAAAGACACAACAAGATTTTGTTAACGAGGAAACCACAGACCTAGTCCAGTTTTGAATACTCCCAGAATTAAGCCGCTATACAAAATTTAAACCAACTTCGTATAGTTGAGACCAAGCAGACTACCCCTAAGCCTAGCTACTTAGTTCACTCAGTATCCTTGCGCCTTCGACTTCTAGAGTCACGCACAGGTGCAATTCCTTTTGATAGTATTCCAAACAGCAAAGGAATAACAAATCTGTTTGGTAACAACTCCTTAGATTCTTTTCAAGAAAAAGATATCTTCAGTCATATGCAAAGGCTCTTCCTTTTAATCTAATAAACTCCTTTGCATGGTTAGATCAATCTAACTTTAACTATCGAAATAGTCAAATCTAGATTCGCACTCAATCAAAATAAATCTCAAAGAGATATATTGAGAATGCCGATCTCAAGAAATTAATCAATCTAATAAATCTGATTCTAGTTGGATCCCAGCCGATCAAGGTTTGCGCACACAAATTCACAAGATACGAAAACCAATAAGTAATCTTCTTCATCTTCAAATATTCTTTAATCTTCAATAACCTGCACAACACCACCTGAATCTCTTGTGATCAATCACGCACATAACGGAGTCTGTTAACAATGGATTATCACAAGATGTCTTTAGATCTAACAACAGTTCTAAAGATCCCGTTGATACTTCGATCTTGTTTGAGTGAATCTTATATCAGAAGAGAAGATTCCCAAGAATAAACAAACTAGGTGCAATCAAAGTTTCAACAACCGTTAGTCAATCAAATCAATCAAAAACTAATAACACTACAATTATATAGTTTCCCACCAACGGTACTCGTAGAGCTTCTTGATCCCATAAAAGTCTTTAAACGAGCGGTCGTAAGAGATTTCACCTAATTAGGATACCTTCCTCTCCGAATATACGGCTCCACCAGAAACAACAAGAAATGAAGTTTGCCTGGCTCTTAGGATAGTTTGCTAGAAATGAAAATTTAGGTATTTATAGACCAAGGATGTTTGGACATCAAGGAATTTCCAAAACCGAAAATATTCTCAAGATATGCAATGAATGGCAAGATTCGGTTTTCATAATTCCAATAAATGCTTGTCCAATATTTCCGAAATCTTTCAATAGAAAATCTTCAATTAGTAAATGCACGTTACTAATTTTTTATTCTCTAGAGATATGCATTTAATTGATGGTAATTAAAGCATATAAAACCAAAAACCTTAATTAAAAGATTCTTAATTTATCTCGGCACAAGATCTCCTTGAGTACTAAGGAATATCTTTATACAATAATTGATAAGAGTTATTGTACGTGTTCAAAGTATGTTGACATCTTTTCACCAGCAAATCCTTATTTCATATTTACATGGATTTGCATTCTTGGAATCGGTTATACCACACTTCCAAACAAGTTTAGAATTGGTACACCTGTATTCCAAGACAACTATGTGATTGATCAAATACCAAATCACATACATGGGTTTAATCGGTTCTACCAATCACTAGGATCGGTTATACCTAATTACGGAAATACTTGTGATTGGTCACACCAGTCACTAGGATCGGTTACACCAGTTACAAGGATCGGTTCCATATACACATGGTATTTCTCGTGATCGGTCACACCAGTTACCAGGACCGGTTACACCAGTTACCAGGACCGGTCACTGATAGACGCATTATTGTCTCTAATATGTCTCAATTGTATATATTGTTAGTGTTCGATTTTGTATTTATTTTGTTATTTTATGTCTTTGTAGGTATTTTTAGAGAAATAAGCTCTTGCGGCGAAATTGGCTCGAAAAGTGGTGTTTTACACCCCAGGATAGAGTACTAAAGGCACCCCAGAAATGCACCGGAAGCACCCCAGAAATGTGTAGGAGGAACCCCGGAAAAATTACTATCTACGCCCAAAAATTACTATTTGCACCCCATAAGACAAGTGCTAAAGGGACACCCGTGCAGGATTAGGGGGAGGACATGTTCTCAAATTCAAAAAATGAATTTTGGCGGGAAAATATTTTCATTAACAGCAGAATTTCAATCGAATATTTGGACGTGATTTAGTGAGATTCAATCCCTGAAACTTAGTGGGTAGACGTGATATGACTATAGAAAGCTAGTATGGGTGATTTTATCGATCAAATTTGGCTGGATAACTTGGTTTAATCCAAACAGGGAGTTGGAGGAAAAACATGAGCTTGCATGAGTTGTGAGACATTTAAACGTGTACTGCACGTGCTTGGAAGATTTAATCGATATTATAGAGCGTGAAGAAGGTATAGAAGGAAATAAATACAGCTGCAGATGCGTGAAAATCAAAATCAATGAAAAAAATGGAAAAAAATATACCCGAGTAAAAGAAGATTATTTGTAGTTAATGGAGGAGATTCAATGTCGCAATTATGTATAAATAGGTTCCTAGGATCACATAGAATGGGTGTAGAGAGTTTGGGGTCGATAGTAGAGCTCAGGAGGCGTGAATCAAGAGTTTTCAGAACTCTGTTGTTGCTTCTGCTCGTGAAGAACAGGGAAACAACGACGGTTTCTTCAACTGGTTGTAACAGTTTCTTCAACTGGTTTGCAACATTTATCTTCGTTGTAACAGTTTCTTCAACTGGTTTGCAACATTTATCTTCATTGTAACAGTTTCTTCATCCTCTTCTGCAATATTTATTTTCATATTTGTAACGATTATCTTCATCATAACAGTTGAGAGTTGAAACAGTCGGTCTGTAACGCACCTGTGCTGTTGCAGATTTCCTGTTTCATTATTTTCTCTTCTTGTAAACACTTTTTGAGCCATGAATACATATTTTGAGTGTGTTTTCGACATGATGAGTTAAACCCCAACACTGGGACGACGGAGGAGGCCGAACTTCATACATGGGTAAATTTATTTTTATTCTTTTTATGACTTTTGCATTAAAATTAATTGAAATATGATTTGATTAAATTGGTTGTCATTTGATTAGATGGGTCATGCTTAGCTTAGGTGATTTGATGTCCCATGCTTAACATTTACAATCAATGTTTTGAGAATCTACCTTGGCAAAAATAGAGATGTTTATATTTCTTGAGCTAAAATTGTTGAGAATAAATAAGTGAACCTTATGTTATAAAGATTGGCTAAATCCTTAGTCCCAGTACCTCTCGCCCATTGTTAATAGTCTTTGTACATATTTATTTAGTATTTTTAAAAACTTTAATCTCTACGAATCCGAGTGAACGACAACCCTATTTCTTACCACTATCTAAAATTACATCAGTCACACCAATTACAAGGATCGGTTACACATACTCATGATCGGTCACACCAATTACTAGGATCGGTCACACCAATTACAAGGATCGATCATACCATCACATGGTGATTACTTAGGATCGGTTACACCAATTAATAAAAAACAGTCATACCAAATCATAAGTCAGGCATTGTGATTAGTTATACCAAGATACATAACCTAAGTTAAGATCGGTTCTACCATTTCACATATTGGTCATCCAAAGATTTGCAATGAATAGCCAGACCAATAATCCTAATGAGTTCCCTTTTGATTCATAAAACAATTTCATGAATGTACATCCTTTAAACAAATGTAAAACATTGTTTCTTAGGATGAAATCTTCACCATAACCCATTCACATAATCATAACAATATATACAAGATTATGTCGATGTCATATCTACGAAGTTCAAAAGATAAGCGTTATACTTCGTAGTATAATTTCCAAATACTATGATCATACAATTATGATCATGTCACATCACTAGAGTATTGTACAATATGTACAGTATATACAGCTTCGCAGTTATGTTTTCAATATAGCACGACTTGAAAGATACGTTAGGAATGAAACAGTTCAAATCAATATTACTAACCTCAAGTGGAAGGATGATGTCGTCGTTGTAGTTCGCTACTTCTTCACATTCTTCAGGTCTTTGGAGTAATACTTGTATGTGTCAACATTCCTAGACTTTCTAGTCTAACCTAAACAAAGTTGACTCTAGTATTTAATCAAGTGACTCTAGATGAGTTTTGATACTAAAATATGACAACCAAACTTGACATACCAACGCTTGGTGAGTTCAACAGAGCTATGCTCTAACAATCTCCCCCTTTGTCAATTTTAGTGACAAAACTCTTATTACATATGGATAAACAAATTACAAAAGAATTCATTTTACATACGCTTAATTCCCAGTTTCAACAACACAATAACATGCATATATTCAATTAATAAATGCCACTGTTGACATTTGAATAACAAAAGCTTTTACTCCCCCTAAAGGTAAGCTAGGTAAATATTCAATCCGAACATCTTTTTATTCCCCTTTTTGTAGTCAGAAATACTACAACAGCAATATGATATGTTTCTCCCCCTTCGTCAATGCTTTACTCTTTCGTTAGATATAACGTTTAAGCACAATTGTCCTTTCCTTAGTGATTGCAAATCACTTGTTTACTCCATATATTTCTCCCCCTTTTTGTCACAAAATGACAAAGATTCGAGCAAATAAAGGACAAACTGAAAGGATCTAACAAATCTGATAGACTTGTAAACAAACTATAAGAGTTAAGCACAAAGGTTTCACATACCACTTTAGATAACCAATATTAAAACCGAAACTATAAGTAATTTAGTTTTAATATGTTATCAAGGAAACAATTGCCCGAAGCAATTTTACATAATAGTCGAACAAATCGACTAAGAGACTTTAATTCCCTTGTTAGACCGATTGCATATGCACAATCGCTTATTTCGATAAGACCAAAATAAAGATCATAATTAACTTTATTTCTCTCATCAGGCTCTAATTATTCAGACAATAACTTAGACCTTTCTCTTTAGACAAGACAAACACTAGGTTAGTTAAATAGTATTTCTTGTCAAGGCATTCTATTAGACTTGAATAACCGAATCATCCAATTTGATAAGTCTAACTAAGATCAGAATTAATTTAGTTTCTCTTATCCGGAATCAATTTGGACTAAACAAATGATCCCGTATTTTGTTATGCCATAAAAAATACAACAAACCAGAATAAATTGACTTGCACAATTATTTTCTTAACCGGAAGCAATTGAAACAAACATACACATTATAGCACCGCAATTGCACCGAATTTCGTTAAGCAAAAACACTTGATACCCAACAATAAAGACAATACCAAATAATAAGCCAAATAAATTGACACGGTTTTTCTTAATCGGAAACAATTGAATCACACACACACACATCCACACACAATATAATGGAATATATCAATTGTACCAAAATTTTGTTAAGCAAAAGCAAAATATATGCAATATAAACAGGCTTTTCTTAAACAGGAAAACGATTAACTAACAAATTCTTTACCTCAAATTCCGCAGCCTCTTCTCCCCAGAAAGATATATCATTAAGCGCAAGTTCAAATAAGAACTCTCCCCCAGTGTGTTGTCATCCTCTTGTAAGAACAAAAGCAACCTTTACCAGAGAAAGGTTGAATCTGTTTTAACTAATGCGTGCCAATAACAAAAGTTGAAAAACCGAAACACATATGTTATGCTAAGCATAACTCATGTAAACATAAATTGATTAACATATTGTGACTTTTCACATATGAGTTTCAATCGATACACCTTATGATCCTTTGATAAAGCTTACCAACATGGGCTAGAACTTAATCCTGTTAAATCAAAAAGCCACACAAACCATAAGGGTCACAACATATGATATTGAATATTAAGGTTAATGAAAACCGAAATCAGACATCCCATAAACCGAATACACATAACAAAAATATAAACATTCATTCACAGGCTATGTAATCGGTAACTATCACAAGAAAAATTATAAAATTATAATTTTATTCATAAATAATAATGATAGTTTTATTCAAAAATAGACCTTATACAATAATTGAACCAAATCAAAACATTGATGTCTATTTTATGGATGTAGAGGCTGAACCGAAATCAAATCTCTTCATGATGTTGAGATCTCTTTCGCTTGATAGGACTAATTCTCCGAATTCCTTGAAGAGATCCTTGATCGAAGAATAATTTTTCAACCTTGAGTAAGTTAGGTTCTCATTCGTTTACTCTTTTCAGAAGTAATTCTTGTTGGTTGACAAGGTGAGCTTGAACAAGTAGAGATTTTTCAAGAGAACGCTTCAACATCAAAACCTCTAATTTCGTTTCTGCACAAGTTCGTGCCATTTTGAGAAACCCTTTCTCATAATCGATCATTGGATATGAAAGATTGATATGATTGCAAGATGTGGTTCCAATTTCATTGGAGTTATAGAACATGGAAGAATCACAAGCCATTTTTTCAGAATATCCTTCCGAAACCCTTGCAGAGAGCTTTGCATGATAATCTGTATTGTACATAATTCTTGTTCCAGAGGTATAGACAAGATTTTTCTCTTTTAAAAGACAAAGATTACCGAAACTTATATACCAATAGTTTCCAAATACTTGGTCACCGATTATGGAATTAAAAAATATTCTCCTTTAATATAAAAGAACTGAAATTTTCAATATTAAAGGTTTTAAGAAAGTGGCTTCTTGTGAATATTTCCATAGATCTCGCAAGTTTTTCAGACTATTGTGTTATATACACTGAACTCATCAAACATAGTTTGATCATTTCATGAGTCAATGTATTCAAACAAGATACTAAGTATCTAGTTGAGACAAATTATTTTCTTCAACAGTTGTAGAGAATCTTCCTTTATCTGTTCTCTTTGGAATCTTACTCCTCTTGTAAGACAGACCAAACTTATCATATAAATGACTATCATCAAGATATATAGGTATTACCTTATGTATTGATGAACTGGAGAATTTGCCATATTCCTTTTTGTTTGGTTCCACCATCTTCTTTGGTATCAATTTCCATGAGTTCTTAGTCTTGTGATCATTTTTCCTTTTGTGACGAACTACTCTTTGAGAACCCTTTTGAGAATTCTTTGCTCTAAGAAAATCATACTTATGCATGATTTCTTTCGAAATAGATCTCATGTTACAACCTTGACTGGAAGTTTTTTTTCCAGAGCTTAAACAAGGTGAATGTTGACAATTTCTTACAACATGACATTTGATTCCACAATGAAAACATCATCTGTAATGAAGCTTATGATGATGTGGAAGACTCTGATGTGAGTAGCTCATCTTGCTATTCCCATAGAATACAAATGCTTCTTTAGAAGATGAAAATTTCTTTCGAGAGCCTCTGATGTCATCTTTCTTTCTTTTTGAGGGAAAGATCGAATCAGATTTTATAGATTTATCCAGGGAGGATGGAACCAACTGACTTTTTGACATTAGTGAATGAATTTCATCTTTTAGCCTATTAAAAAGTTCGGAAACTCTCTTTATCTCAGATCTTTAAGGCATTGTATTTGTTTGTTGCTATTTTTATTAACATCTCATTTCTCTTTTCTTGATCAATGCTTTTCTTTAGCTCGCTTCCAAGGATTGGATCTTTGAGGAAGATACGATCTTGAGAGAGTCTAAATCAACTTTCAAGGTAGTTAGATTAAGGATGAGATGATCATTTTCATCTTTCATATGACATAAGTCTTCAAGAATCTTTCCTTCTCTTCTTAGTGCAAGAGTGAGTTCGGTTGCACATGAGAGGAATTCTTTACTTAGTTCATTTAGCTGAAATGTTTTTATATTCGCACAATCAATATCTTCTTTTTTATTATGAAGATATTTTTTAGAATCTAAGTCATTGATTGTGAATACAGGGCTTAACTTAACCTCTTCTTAAGAACATACAGACATATTTTCAGAAAAGCAAGTAGAACTTGTGGAAGAAGCCCCTTTTAAACATTTGCTAACATTGAACCCATATAGAGATTTTCCCAAATCTTGTGATATGTTAACTGAGTATATTTTTAGCTTTACCTTACCTCTCTGCAGACTCATTTCTTACAGGTTGGATTGCAACAAACATAGATTGTTAGATCTTTTAGTTTTTGCATGCTCTGATACCAATTGAAAAGATGAGGGTACCCAAATACACCACAATCTTTTTGTTTCAACGTATAAGTCCTCTTACCAAGTGTGATCGTCTATGGACTAAGTCTAGACAATACAACAACTTTGGTATTCACATTTTTTGTGATCGTCAATGGATACGAGATCGAGACAATACGACAATCAAAGTGTGATACTTGATAATAGGTTCGGTAATAACCAAACTCTATAGGATAACTATCAAGTATATCGGAGTTAACGTTTGTGTATTTTACTTTATTATAATAACTGAAAAAGCGGGGGTCTAACAACCACACCCAATATTTCGTTCGGAAATCTGTATGGACTATCTCTTTCTCAAATCAATCAGCAAATCAACAGAATGAAATTCGTGAACTGATTGGTATGAGAATAACTTGAACGGTACCAAAGACCAATGTTCAAGTGTCAATCAATTTATATCAACAACTAAAGCTTGGATTTACTAATTGATCGAACTATGCACAACCTGTGATATTTCAATTATATAAACAAATATAATGCGGAAAAGAAATAACACAGACACCAGAAGTTTTTTTAACGAGGAAACCGCAAATGCAGAAAAACCCCGGGACCTAGTCCAGATTTGAACACCACACTGTATTAAGCCGCTACAGACACTAGCTTACTACAAGTTAACTTCAGACTGGAATGTAGTTGATCCCTAACCAAGTCTCACACCGATTAAGGTACGGTCACGTTCCTTACGCCTCTAAATCCCAGCAGGACTCTACGCACTTGATTCCCTTAGCTGATTTCACCCACAACTAAGAGTTGATACGACCCAAAGTCGAAAACTTATAAAAAAAATCTGTCTCCCATAGATAACTCTATTCTGATAGATAAATCTGTCACCCACAGAAGTACCTATGAAGTTTTGTTCCGTCTTTTGATAAATCAAGGTGAACAGGAACCAATTGATAATCCGGTTTTATATTCCCGAATAACAACTTAGAAATATAAATCACCTCACAATAACTTAACTATATGGTAGTAGAAGAAGTTATTGTGGAATCACAAAGAATGAGAGGAAGAGCTTTGTGATTACTTTTTATATCTTACCTATCGGAGATAAATCTCGAGTAAATCTTAGAGAAGATAATACTCAATACGATAGAACAAGTAAGATCAGAAGACGTAACTAAAAGAAAATAGTTGGGTATGGCTTCACGAATCCCAAATAAAGTCTTAAAGTCGTTAACCTATAATGGTTTTGGAAAAACCTAGGTTAAAGGAGAATCGACTCTAGTCGCTAGTATCACACAGAAGTGTGGGGATTAGGTTTTCCAGTTGCTAGAGTTTTCCCTTATATATTCTTTAAAACCAGGGTTTGCTTACAATCAAAGCTAAGATAGCTTTGTAACAAAGCATTCAATATTCACCGTTAGATGAAAACCTGATTTACGATTCAAGCTAAGTTTGCTTAAAACCAAATAAATCTCTCTCCACCGTTAAATGGTCTTAGCTTGTTACACACAAATGAAATATACCTTCATTTAGATATGGGTAATCGTACCTAAACGTGTATATTGAGTTGGCTCAACAATAGTTAACCGAAGTTACCCATATGAACACTTTTGTCTTAACCACATTAATCTAATACTTTTAGATCAAATATGATGATCAATCAATTACGAAAGATAATCAAATGAATCTAATTGTGTTACTCATAGAGTTGTTCAATTGTATATATCTCATAGAAGTATACAAGAATAATTGAAGCAATAATCGGATTTGATTCATGAGAATCAATTCATGAACATTAAGCCATGGTTTGCAAAGGTTTCATTCCTAATTGGATCCCATCCGATCAAGGTTTGTGCACACAATTCACAAGATACGAAAACTAATAAGAAATCTTCTTTATCTTCAAATCTTCTTTTATCTTCAAAACCTGTACAACACCACTTGAATCTTTTATGATCAATCACGCACAAAACGGAGTCTGTTAACAATGGATTATCACAATATGTCTTTAGATCTAACAACAGTTCTAAAGATCCCATCGATACTCTGATCTAGTTTGAGTGAATCTTATATCAGAAGAGAAGATTCTCAAGTATGAAAAAACTAGGTGCCATCAAATTATCAACAACCGTTAGTCAATCAATTCAATCGACAACTAATAACACTGCAATTATCTAGTTTCCCACCAACGGTACTCGTAGAGCTTCTTGATCCCATAGAAGTCTTTAAACGAGCGGTCGTAAGAGATTTCACCTAATTATGATACTTTCCTCTCTGAATAGACGGCTCCACCAGAAACAACAAGAAATGAAGTTTGCCTGGCTCTTTGGATAGTTTGCTAGAAATGCAAACTTAGGTATTTATAGACCAAGGATGTTTGGACACCAAGGAATTTCCAAAACCAAAAGTATTCTCAAGATATGCAATGAATGCCAAATTCGGTTTTCCTAATTCCAATAAATGCTTGTCCAATATTTCCGAAATCTCTCAATAGAAAATCTCCAATTAGTAAATGCACATTACTAATTTTTCTTCTCTAGAGCTATGCATTAATTGCTGGTAATTAAAGCATATAAAACCAAAAAACTTAATTAAAAGATTCTTAATTTATTTCGGCACATGATCACCATGAGTACCAAGGAATATTTTTGAACAAAAAATGATAAGAGTTACTGCTCGTGTTCAAAGTATGTTGACATCTTTTCACTGCAAATCCTTATTTCATATTTATATGGATTTGCATTCTTGGAATTGGCTATACTACACTTCCAAACAAGTTTAGAATTGGTTTGCCTGTATTCCAAGACTACTATGTGATTGATTAAATTGCATACATGGGTTTAATCGGTTATACCAATCACTAGGATCGGTTATACCTAAATATGGAATTACTTGTGATCGGTCACACCAGTCACTAGGATCGGTCACACCAGTCATAAGGATCGGTTCCATCTGCACATGATATTACTTGTGATTGGTCACACCAGTTACCAGGACCGGTTACACCAATTACAAGGATCGGTCATCCAACACTTATGATCGGTCACACCAATTACTAGGATCGGTCACACCAATTACAAGGATCGATCATACCATCACATGGTGATTACATAGGATCGGTTACACCAATTATCAAGACCGGTCATACCAAATCATAAGTCTAGGCATTGTGATTAGTTATACCAAGATATGTAAACTGAGTTAAGATCGTTCTACTATCTCACACATATTGGTCATCCAAAGATTTGCAATGAATAGCCGGACTAATAACCCTATTGATTTCCCCTTTTATTCAAGAAACAAGTTTATGAATGTACTTCCTTCAAACAAATGTAAAACATTGTTTCCTAGGATAAAATCTTCACCATAACCCATTCACATAATCATAACACTATATACAAGATTATGTCGATGTCATATCTATGAAGATCAAAAGATAAGCGTTATACTTCGTAGTCTAATTCCTTAATACTATGATCATACTATTATGATCATGTCACGTCAGTAGAGTATTATACAATATGTACAGTATATACAGCTTCGCAGTTATGTTTTCAATATAACACGACTTGAAAGATACGTTAGGAATGAAACAGTTCAAGTCAATATTACTAACCTCAAGTGAAAGGATGGTGTCGTCGTTGTAATTCGTTACTTATTCACATTCTTCAGGTCTCCGGAGTAATACTTGTATGTCTCAACATTCCTAGACTTTCTAGTCTAACCTAAACGAAGTTGACTCTAGTATTTAATCAAACGACTCTAGATAGGTTTTGATACTAAAATATGAAAACCAAACTTGACATACCAACGCTTGGTAAGTTCAACCGAGCTATGATCTAACAGTATCATTATTATAATTGTTATGCCAATCAATACTAACACAAGCTCTTTTTTAATCTTTCAAGAATCAATTCCAGACCATTTCTTCTATTTGTCCAAGTGTAAGGGTTACTAATATAGTGCGTACTATAAAGACCCGTACCATAAATCAGTGTATTATAATGATCAAGTTCAGATGAAGAAGGAGTTTTACCACCATCATTCTCATAAAAATCAAGAATAAAATTTAAATCACCTAGCACAACTATCAAAATAATCACTTCTAATATCATCAAGATAAGACCATTCCATATACATGAAAGAAATGAGAGAGGCATTTTAGACTCAAGTTTCACGAGACAATTCATGATATTGTATTTGATGTCAACAATAGATAAATCCACACTATCCTTCCACATAAGACGTCGACCACCCGAGAGAGCACTAGGATTATGAAAATGATATTAGGGAATTTATATCTCGATGTCAAATATTGCATTCTTTTTAGTTGGTTTCTGGTTTCAAATAAGAAAATGACATCAGGATTATTTGCTCTGATTAGGAATTGGAGATGATTTGTATTATTCTTGTTTCCAAAGAAACAAACATTCCAATCAAGAATTTTTTTTTTTTTTTGAAATTAGAAGGCTTCTAAATTTTTGAAAGAACATCAAATAAAGACACAATAATTTTTATGTTGTTGTGAAAAAGCGGGGGTCTAACAACCACACCCAATATTTCGCTTAGCAATCTGCATGGACAAACTCCAATATAATTCCAAGAGATTCAACTAGATAGTCAGACTCAATCAATGGAAATATATCCACGATTTGTATCTCTGTTTCACAATGTAATCAGCAAATATAACAGATAGAAATCCGCAAGCCTGATTATTATGTGAAACAACTTGAACGGTACCAAAGACCAATGTTCAAGTGTTAATCAACATAATCAACAACCAAAGGTTGGATTCTCTAATTGATTGAACTACGCACAACCTGTGATATTTCTATTATATAAGAAAATTCAATGCGGAAAAGAAATAACACACACACAAGAAATTTTGTTAACGAGGAAACCGCAAATGCAGAAAACCCCCGGGACCTAGTCCATATTTGAACACCACACTGTATTAAGCCGCTACAGACACTAGCATACTCCAAGTTAAATTCGGACTGGAATGTAGTTCATCCCTAATCAATCTCACACTGATCAAGGTACAGTTACGCTCCTTACGTCTCTGAATCCCAGAAAGGACTCTACGCACTTGATTCCCTTAGCTGATCTCACCCAAAACTAAGAGTTACTACGACCCAAAGTCAAATACTTGATAAACAAATCTTTCTCACACAGAAAAGTCTATTGTATAGATAAATCTGTCTCCCACAGATAAACCTATGAGTTTTGTTCCATCTTTTGATAAATCAAGGTGAACATGAACCAATTGATATACCAGAATTTCTAGGCTGTTCTTTGGGAATATAAGTCCGGGTTATCGATTGGTTCCTGTTCACCTTGATTTATCAAAAGACGAAAAAAAACTTGTAGGTATTTCTGTGGGAGACATATTTATCTATTACTGTAGACTTTTCTGTGTGATACATATTTGTTTATTAAAGTCTTCGACTTTGGGTCGTAGCAACTCTTAGTTGTGGGTGAGATCAACTAAGGGAATCAAGTGCGTAGTATCCTGTTGGGATCAGAGACGTAAGGAGCGCAACTATACCTTGGATCAGTGTGAGATTGATTGGGGTTCAACTACAGTCCAGACCGAAGTTAGTTTGTAGCAGGCTAGTGTCTGTAGCGGCTTAATACAGTGTGTGTTCAATCTGGACTAGGTCCCGGGGTTTTTCTGCATTTGTGGTTTCCTCGTTAACAAAACTTCTGGTGTGTGTGTTATTTCTTTTCCGCATTATATTTTGTTATATAATTAAAATATCACAGGTTGTGCGTAGAATCAATCAATTGGGAAATCCGACCTTTGGTTATTGATTGAAATTGATTGATACTTGAACATTGGTCTTTGGTACCGTTCAAGTTAATTTCTCTTGTATTCAATTAGACTCGCAGATTTCTATTTACTTGAGTAAGGATTGAATCGAGAAATTGAGATATAACTCTTTGATATACTTTTTATTAAGATTGAGTCTGACTGTCTAGTTGATTCTCTTAAAAGTATATTGGAGTTAGTCCATAAAGATTGCTAAGCGAATTATTGGGTGAGGTTGTTGTACCCCCACTTTTTCAATTGGTATCAGAGCAGGCAAACACATTAAAGACCTTATAAGTCTGTGTTTGCAAGCGATCTGACTCTATGGACAGTAAAGTCTCTATAAATGCTTTACCAGGGATAAATTATGATCGTAGAGAAAGTTCTGAAAAACTAGTTATTCTTCAGAAAAAGTTGGATGAAAAAATCCATATCAACTCTGATCTAGTTGCAGAAATTGCACTGTATAAGGATTTGAAATCTGTCAAAATTCCTTCAATGGATTTGAATAACTCTGTTTATTCTTCTTCTTTGAAGAATGGTCATAAGTCAGATGATAAGCAAGGTCTAGGCTTTGTGAAACCTGATAGGACTCAGAACTACTCAAACGAGATTAAAGATGTTGGTCCATGTATGTTCTGTGACTCTTACAATCACTTTCAACATACTTGTATGTCTTTCCGGAAAAGTCTAAAAGTTGCAAGTAATCTTCTTAAGAAAGCTGAACAACTGTTTGCTTCTCTATAAGGATGTATAAAACTAACAAGAAATCCTAAAAAGGATAGTAGTGTTAGTATGGGAGCTTTTGCTTTAAAATCAACATCGCCCTTTCAATGGTTTCTTGATAGTGGATGTAGCCGACATATGACAGGTGATCTCACGTGGTTTGTTTCTTCAAATGACTATGAAGGAGGTCCCGTGACATTTGGAGATGGGAGTTGCTGTTACATAAGCAATAAGGGGACGATCAAACTTCCTGGCGTACCTGAAATCCATGATGTAGTATACGTAAAAGGTATGACTGCAAACCTTCTTTTTATTAGTCAAATCTGTGACAAAGGCCATAGAGTTGTCTTCAATGCGAATGGATGTGACATTGTAGACAAAACTAGAAAAGTAATTTTTCAAGGAACTCGTGGTAAAAACAACTGTTATCTTCTAGATACTCAGTTCAGTAACTGTTGCAATTTGACTAAGGTGGAATCTACACATCTTTGGCATGAGCGTTTTGGTCACATCAATTATCGTCTTCTAACTAAGATCATTAATAAAGAACTTGTTAGAGGCGTTCCCAAAATCAATGCAAAGATTGATGGTGTATGTGGTGCCTGTCAAAAGGGTAAACAAACGAAAGTTCACCATAAATCATCTCGAGATATTCTCACTAAAGCTCCACATGATTTAATTCATATGGACCTCTTCAGACCTATTTAACAACCCACGGTTGCTGGTAAGAAGTATGCTTTAGTTATGGTAGATGATTACACCAAATTCACTTGGGTTGTATTTCTGTCTCATAAGAATGAAACCCTTGATGAATTCAAGATTATTGTTAAGAGAATCCAGAACGAAAAAGGTCGCAAACTAAAGAAAATTAGAAGCGACCGTGGAACTGAATTCAAGGACACTAAGGTGTTTGAATTTTGTGACGAACTGGGGATTATTCAACAATACTCTACACCTATTACTCCTCAACCTAATGGAGTTGCAGGAAGAAAAAATAGGAACATTCAGGAAATGGCCATGGTAATGCTCCATAACAAAAACTTATCGTTAAGGTTTTGGGGAGAAACTGTCTTCACAGCATGTTATTTGATCAACCGTGTCTACCTATGGTCTAAAACCCTAAACACTCCTTATGAGTTGTGGTACGGTAGAAAACCCAACTTGTACTATCTCAGAGTGTTCGGAAGTAAGTGCTACATTCTAAAAGATCGAGACAGAGAGGGAAATTTGATACTAAAAGTGATGAAGGTATCTTCCTTGGCTATGCCTCTGCTAGTCGTGGTTTTCGAGTATTTAATCTCAGAACCCAAGTTATGATGGAGTCTGCTAATGTTATTATCGATGATATTAGTAATTTCCATCATGATGATCCTCCTGCTGAATTGCCTCCAACTGAGACAATTGAGAAAGTCAATGAAATTCCAGAATCAGTTGAAGTCATCCCAACTTTTACTGATCCTGATATTCTTAGTGACGAGGAGAAGAGCACTGACAAGGTGATGTGATTTCAACTTTGTTGTACTAATAGGTTCGTTCAGATTTGTGAAGATTCGAGTTTTTTAAAATTAATAAAAATATACAATAATATTACAATTGGTGCAAGAGGTACTGGGACTAAGGATTTAGCCAATCTTCATAACATAAGGTTCACTTATTTATTCTCAACAATTTTAGCTCAAGAAATATAAACATGGACTCTATTTTTTTTGCCAAGGTAGATTCTCAAAACATTGATTGTAAATGTTAAGCATGGGACATCAAATCACCTAAGCTAAGCATGACCCATCTAATCAAATGACACCCAATTTAATCAAATCATATTTCAATTAATTTTAATGCAAAAGTCATAAAAAGAATAAAAATAAATTTACCATGTATGAAGTTCGGCCTCCTCCGTCGTCCCAGTGTTAGGGTTTACCTCATCATGATGAAAACACGCTCGAAAGATTTATTTATAGCTCAAATGGTGTTTACAATGATGAAATGGAAGAAAATGATTACAAACAGAATTTTGTGACGCTTATAAAGTGTTGGATAATCACTGTTCCAAAGAACGATACGAGTGTAGTGCTGCTGTCACAGTAGCAATACGACCCTCACCCTATTGTCGCTGTTACTGTTGAAGAAC
>JAJJMB010016419.1:399645-424480 GCA_023531105.1 Papaver atlanticum | reverse complement strand
GGTGCTTCCGGTGCATTTCTGGGGTGCCTTTAGTACTCTATCCTGGGATGTAAAACACCACTTTTCGAGCCAATTTCGTCGCAAGAGCTTATTTTTCTAAAAATACTTACAAAGACATGAAATAACAAAATAAATACAAAATCGAACACTAACAATATATACAATTGAGACATATTAGACACAATAATGCGTCTATCACAAGGCTACTCCTAGTGAACAAGAGCGTTTCCCTCCTCGACACCTCTGGGTTAGAAGGAATCATGATCCAAACAGTATTATTGGAGGTCGAGATTCTACTGCTAAGACAAGAGGACAACTTCAAAATATTTGCAATTTTGGTTGTTATATTTCACAAGTAGAACCGAGAAATATTGATGAAGCTCTTAGCGATCCCTTTTGGGTGAATGCAATGCATGAAGAGTTAAATCAATTTCAAAGACAAGACGTATGGGAACTGGTGCCTTGTCCCTCCAATATCAATATTGTTGGCACCAAATGGATATTCAAGAATAAGTCTGATGAATTTGGCACAATTGTCAGAAATAAAGCCAGACTTGTCGCTCAAGGATATTCACAGATTGAAGGTATCGACTTTGACGAAACTTTTTCTCCCGTGGCACATCTTGAGTCCATTCGGTTGTTATGAGCTCATGCTTGTTTTCTTAAGGTTAAGCTGTTTCAAATGGACATAAAATCCGCGTTCCTAAACGAAAACTTAAAGGAAGAAGTCTATGTCGCTCAACCTAAGGGTTTTAAAAACCCAGATTTCCCAGATCATGTCCTTAAGCTTAAAAAGGCATTATATGGGTTAAAACAAGCACCTCGTGTCTGGTTCGAAAAACTTACTACTTTTCTTCTTAGGAAAGGTTTTTCGAGAGACGGAGCTGATAAAACCTTGTTTACCAAATGGAGTGGGAAAGATGTTTTCATTTCTCAAGTCTATGTAGATGATATCATCTATGGTTCAACTTCTGAGAAACTTGCAAAAGATTTCCAGGTCTCTCTTGGCAAAGAATTTGAAATGAGCAATGTTGGTGAATTAAAATTCTTTTTAGGATTACAAATTCAGCAACATAAGGATGTAATTTACTTATCTCAAGAAAAATATGCTAAGGATATTGTTTCAAGGTTCGGTTTGGATAAGTCAACTCCAAAATTGACACCTATGCCCACCACTGGTAAACTACACAGAGATGAGAAAGGAGTAAATGTGGATCAAAAAATGTATCGATCTATTATGTGTAGCCTTTTATATCTTACATCTACTAGACCTGATATTGATTTTAGTGTTGGTTGTTGTGCTAGATTTCAGGCTAACCCAAAGGAATCTCATCTTGCAGCTGCAAAAAGGATCATACGATATATGAACCACACGGTCGGGTATGGTCTATCTTACACTTTTGATACTAACACTGATCTTTTTGCTTATTCAGATGCTGATTGGACAGGATGTGTAGAAGATAGAAAAAGTACATCAGGGGGTTTCTACTACGTATGACTGAATCTTGTGGCTTGGCATAGCAAGAAACAAAATTCACAAACCCTGTCCACATGTGAAGCAGAATATATTGCTGCCGGCTCATGTTGTACTCAACTTCTATGGATGAAACAAATGTTGGCTGATTATGGAATTGATATTGGAATAATGAAGATCTTTTGTGATAACAAAGCACATTGATATAAGGTACAATTTTATTCGAGATCTCTATGAAAATGGTATCATAAATATGGAATTTGTGCCTTCCGAACAACAATTGGCTGATATTCTTACCAAACCATTAGACACTGCTCCATTAGTGTTGTTTTGGTTCATTATTTATTTCTAAAACTCTTGCTCCTGTGCTTATCTCGATCTTTTGTCCAATTGAGTTTGGAACTCCAGTAAGTGTTTACTTCAATTCTGCATTTGTTTCAGTAAGTTGATTTTCTGTCAGGTTTCTTAGTGTAATTTCCAAAGAAATCCTTTTTTTCTTGTGAAAGTAAGGTCGCCCTTGTTGTTCTTTCGGGAATGACATTATATGGGGGAGATTTCTTATTTGAACTTGTTCTTTATTGCCAAATCTTTGTGGGGAGTGCGGCTGTGGAATATTATAGGGGTTATCTTGTATCTTTATAAACTCCTTGATGAATGCATTTAGTTTCGGCTATATGATTGCATCTAAAAAGTTTATATGTTCTTTCTTTTGGTCATGAAATGTCTCTGTGGAAATTTCATTAGGATCCCACTAGTTTTCGTACCTTTGCCAATTTAATCGACAAAAAGGGGGAGAATTAATGTGTAGTTCACACTACAAATACATATGGTTTTTGGATAATTATGTAAAGGGGAGTGGTTTCCATGTGAGATGGAGTATTGACTAAGGGAGAGTGATACATATCACCATAGTATTGTTGTCAAAGTTGTGATACAATTGAACTTTGATGCTGTGTAATAATACTATGACACTGTGTAACAATGATCGAGAGCTTTTGTTTTCTCATTGTTATGGCTACGGATTTTCAACAACGATGATGCTGAACTTACAACCTTTGGAATCATTGGAGTACTTGGAAGTGACGAAGATTTCGAGTAATGTTGAAAAACCAAGGAGATCATGCATGTGGAAGAGAAGCTGCAAAGTTAATTTTTTGTATTCCATATGTATTGATAGTTTTGTCACTAAAATTGACAAAGGGGGAGATTGTTAGAGAACTGCTCGGTCGAACTCGCAAGCGTTGCTATCTCAAGCTTGTTGTCAAGTTTAGTTGCCAAAACTATAAGTCTTCATTTCTAGTCTACTTATAGCTAAGTCTCGGACTAGGATAGAAAGTGTAGTTGAGCTCTAGACTCCACAGCGTTCATCATATAAAGACGAAGAACTACTCAAGGAATTGGTGGAAATTCATCGACTAAAAGGTATGTGGAGACTTGAAATTATCTATCACTCAAAAAGTATATCTACTCTATCTCCTATCTTGAGACAAAAGTCGTATTGCTATATAGACTTCGATTATACACATTTGCTATTTCGAGCCGAGTTTATCTCACTTATCTTTTTCTCGAAATATGTGTTGGTAAGCTTTCGCTTTGGAAAAGTTCATCTTTACAAGTGACGAAAGTCATGTTGATTATTTCAATATCTTGAAAATTGCTTTGATGAAAAATAGTGTGTGAATAACCTCTATTTAACATCCTCTAAGAATGTTTCAATGATTGAAATAAAGAGTTTTAAACATGTAACCATCTTTGGATATAAGCATATAATGTGTTCGCGCATTAGTGTATAAGTCCAAAAACCGGGAACTAAATGTATGCATACTTGTGTGTGTACTAAATGGTTGATGGAGACTGGGTAAGTATGCGTACCCGTACGCATACAGGCGAAAGATCATGTTCGTGAATTTCTGCTGAGTTTGGAAATCAAAACCAACTCAATCTGGTTACCGAAGTATGCGTACCCGTACGCATACTGGCATAAAGTTCATGTCCGTGAATTTCTGCTGAGTTTGGAAACCAAAACAAACTCAAATCCGGTTACTTAAGTACGCATACTTAAGTGTGTTACTTTATAAAATTGGTTTATTCGTGAACTTAAATATATATAAACTAAGGAATGCATATTTGCAAACCGTGGCTATAAAGTTCATGAATCGATTCGAGTGAATCAAAACCGATTTTGCTTTGATTGTGTCTTGTATACTTCTATAAGATCTAAGCAATTGAACAACTCTTGAACTAGTTCATTTGAGTCATTTGAACTAGTTAAGGTGAAAATGAATATGGTTGATATGAAAGTGCTCATATGGCTAACCATTTGGTTCACTACTGTTGAACCAACGACTTGTACACGTTTAGGTACTGTTATACAAACCTAAATGACGTATAATTAATTTGTGTATAACAAGCTAAGTTCGATCTAACAGTTGAAAGATATAATCTTGAATCTAATCAGGTTTTCATCTAACGGTGAATATTAAATGCTTTGTTACCAAGGTAACTTAGATTGCAAACCCTGATTTGAAGACTATATAAAGGAGGAAAGTTAATCCCCACACCTCCTGTGTGATACTAGTTGTATAAGCTAAAGTCGATTCTTATTTAACCTTAGGTTTCTACCGATACCCTGCAGGTTAACGACTTGAAGACTTTATTGGGATTGTGAAGCCAGACACAACTATTTTCTTTGTAGTTGCGTGATCTGATCTTGTTGTTTCTATCGTGATTGAGTGCGATCGTAAGATTGGCTTGAGATTAATTTCTCCGATAGGCAAGATAGAAAAGTAGTCACAAACATCTTCATCTCATCGTTTGTGATTCCACAATATCTTGTTTCGCTAGTCGATTATGATTATTATGAGGTGATTGATAATTCTAGTCTGTTCTTCGGGAATATAAGTTCGGGTTATCGATTGGTTCCTGTTCACCTTGATTTATCAAAAGAAGGAACAAAACTTGTAGGTATTTCTGTGGGAGACAGATTTATCTATTACTGTAGACTATTCTGTGTGATACATATTTGTTTATTAAAGTCTTCGACTTTGGGTCGTAGCAACTCTTAGTTGTGGGTGAGATCAACTAAGGGAATCAAGTGCGTAGTATCCTGGTTGGATCAGAGACGTAAGGAGCGCAACTGTAACTTGGATCAGTGTGAAATTGATTGGGGTTCAATTACTGTCCAGACCGAAGTTAGTTTGTAGTAGGCTAGTGTCTGTAGCGGCTTAATACAATGTGTGTTCAATCTGGACTAGGTCCCAGGGTTTTTCTGCATTTGCGGTTTCCTCGTTAACAAAACTTATGGTGTTTGTGTTATTTCTTTTCCGCATTATATTTTGTTATATAATTGAAATATCACAGGTGTTGTGATTTCAACTTTGTTGTAGTAATAGGTTCGTAAGACCTGTGAAAGCAATTGATTTTAGACTTATTTAAACTAAAAGTAGAGAAAATTTAAATCCAATTTTTTTTTTTTTTTTAAGATTGAAAATAACCAAGACACTAGATTCCACTATTACACATGAATGAATGATGGTAAAAATTCCAAAACTCTAATTATTTATAAAATCTCTTTTTCTTAATTCACAAATTATCATGCATATTTTCAAACATTAATTGTATCCCTTAAGCATAGATTATCTAACCAAAGTATAACCTATCTAATTGAATCACAACTAATTAGGAAAAATTATGCAAACAATTAAAATTCTACAAAGTAGTGATTGAGTGAATTATAAAATACAAATTAGAGAAAAATAGAATAGTTACCAATTATTCATGCATAAATAGCTTCCTCCGTGCCTTGATTACGCGAGAATTAGCTCATCATTATCATGGAAACAAGCTCAAAATTCATCTTTATTAATGCTCAAAAATGGTTCACAAATGATGAAGAGGGAGAAAAAATGAATAAAACCGGGTTTTGTAACACTTATATTTGTTACAAAATCCATTCTTACAGAAAACGATAAAGGAATACCGTCACTGGCACTGTTGAAGAACGACGGTCTTTAAGGGTCTTATGTTCTTCGTACCTTCTTCACCAGCAGAAAAATTGTTTTTCCTGTAACTTTTTTTCTCTCAATTTTTTATGCTCTAAACGTCTCCCTATTCTCTCCCTGAACTCCCTCCTCTTCTATGAGTCTCCTACATCCTTTATATAGTCACAGGATCAAGAATACATTCGTAATAACTCAAAAATCTTCTCGATATCCAACCATTAACTCATGAATATTTTATTTTCTGTTTTATGTTCTCACGCATCTTTTCGCAGTATACACGCTCCAAAACTTCCTTGTTTGACTCCTCCACACTTCTGCAGCAACCAAACTCTATCAAAACTCAATCCATGCACGTTCAAACACGCTGTATTCCGAGGTTGCATATTTTCTTCCCGACGAAAATTCAGCCCAACTGAACGCATTAGAACACTCATACCACCATTGTTTGGGCATATCACGTTCATCCCAATCAAAATCAGTGATTGAATCTCACTGAAACTCCTCCAAAAATCCAACAGAAAATTCCGCAGAAAAATGGAATTTTTTCCCGCCATTTTTTTTTCAAACGATGAAGAAGGGTGTAGTGCCCTGAATCCAAAACGCGGGTGCCTTTAGCAGCTCGGCTACCTTGGGCGCCCTTATCCATTTTAGGGTGCCTTTAGTAATTTTGGTGGGTGCCTTTAACACTTTTTCTTGGGTGTTTTCAACACTTTTTCGGGGTTCCTCCGGTGTATTTCTGGGGTGCTTCCGGTGCATTTCTGGGGTGCCTTTAGTACTCTATCCTGGGGTGTAAAACACCACTTTACGAGCCAATTTCGTCGCAAGAGCTTATTTCTCTAAAAATACCTACAAAGACATGAAATAACAAAATAAATACAAAATCGAATACTAACAATATATACAATTGAGACATATTAGACACAATAATGCGTCTATCAACAGGTTGTGCGTTGAATCAATTAATTGTGAAATCCGACCTTTGGTTGTTGATTGAAATTGATTGATACTTGAACATTGGTCTTTGGTACCGTTCAAGTTAATTTCTCTATTATTCAATTAGACTCGCAGATTTCTATTTGCTTGAGTAAGGATTGAATCGAAAAATTGAGATATAACTCTTTGATATACTTTTTATTAAGATTGAGTCTGGCTGTCTAGTTGATTCTCTTAAAAGTATATTGTAGTTAGTCCATACAGATTGCTAAGCGAATTATTGGGTGAGGTTGTTGTACCCCCACTTTTTCAGGACTTAAGTAGCCGGACCAAGTTTGGGTTTCGTCAGTACGCGAACTGGTACGCATATCATCCAAACATAGCAGAAATTCCCGGACCTGAACCTTACGCCAGTACGCATACCGGTTTTCATACCAGGTTCCCGGACTTTCTCAAAACCAACAAGTACGCATATGGGTATGCATACCATAGTTCCCGGACATGGATTACATATATGCAAGTACACATACTATGCTTAAATCCATTTGTTCTAAACTCTCATTTCAACCATTGAAACATTCTTGGAAGAAGGGAATAGTTGTCTCACACAAACTATTTGCTTCAAAGCAATTTTCAAGTGATCGAATGATCAATACGAAACATTCCGAGTCTACATCAAATGACTGTCTCATACAAATCATGTAGGATGTTACCAGGCGATTTTCACATGATCATCTTTTGACTTTCGTCAAGAATATAAGATGAACTTGGTTAAAGCGAAAGCTTGCCAACACATGTTTCGATAAATATGTAAGCGAGTTAAACACAACTCGAAATATTAAATGTGTATAATCGAAGTCTATATAGCTATACGACTTTTGTCTCAAATAGGAGATATAGTAGATAGACTTTTGAGAGATAGATGAGTTCAAGTCTCCACATTGTGAGTCTACATCGAATGACTGTCTCACACAAATCATGTAAGATGTTACCAGGCGATTTTCACATGATCATCTTTTGACTTTCGTCAAGAATATAAGATGAACTTGGTTAAAGCGAAAGCTTACCAACACATATTTCGAGAAATATGTAAACGAGTTAAACTCAGCTCGAAATATCAAATGTGTATAATCGAAGTCTATATAACTATACGACTTTTGTCTCAAATAGGAGATATAGTAGATAGACTTTTGAGTGATAGATGAGTTAAAGTCTCCACATACCTTTTGTTGATGAAGTTCCACAAGATCCCCTTAGTAGTTCTTCGTCTTCAATCGATGAACGCCGTGAAGTCTAATACTCAACTACACTTTCTATCCTAATCCAAGACTTAGCTATAAGTAGACTAGAAATCAAGACTTATAGTTTTGGCAACTAAACTTGAAAACAAGCTTGAGATAGCAACGCTTACGAGTTCGACCGAGCAGTGCTCTAACAATCTCCCCTTTTGTCAATATTAGTGACAAAATTATCAATACATATGGATTACAAAATAAATAAACTTTGTAGTTTCTCATCCAAATGCTTGATCTCCTTGGTTCTTCAACATTACTTGAAATATTCGTCACTTCCAAGTACTCCAATGATTCTGAACGTGTTCAACTCAGCATCATAGTTGTTGAAGATCCGTAGCTATAACAATGAGAAAACAATTGCTCTCAATCATTGTTATACAGTGTCATAGTATTATTATACAACATCAAAGTTCAATTGTATCACAACTTTGACAATAATACTATGATGATATGATGTATCACCCCCTCTTAGTCAATACTTCATCTCACATGAAAACCACTCCCCCTTACATAATGATCCGTAAACCATATGTATTTGTAGTGTGAACTACACATTAATTCTCCCCCTTTTTGTCAATAAAAATTGGCAAGGTACGAAAATTAGTGGGATCCTAATGAAATTTCCATAGAGATACTTCATGACCAAAAGAGAACAACATATCAAATTGTTTAGATGCCATCATATAGCCGAAGCTAAATGCATTCATCAAGGAGTTTATAAAGATACAAGATAACTCTTACAATATTCCACAGCCGCACTCCCCACAAAGATTTGGCAATTAAGCAAAAGTTCAATTAAGAACTCTCCCCCATAAAATGTCATTCCCGAAAGAACAACAAGAGCGACCTTACTTTGACAAGAAAATAAGGATTTCTTTGGACATTAACAAATCACATGAAACATGAATTTGTATCCAAAAAATACTCAATTAAATTAACCACAAGAGAACCCATGATTAATTTAATCGGAAATGCTCAAATAAGAGAACTTACGGAGCCGCACAGTATTTACACAAAGATGTGGATCAGAGAAGACCAATACTGCGGAATAAACAAAGATTCATTCTATCTTTCATCACTATTTGCATAGAGACATATAATAGACTTAATCTTTGTAAACAAAAGTTCATCATATCTTCAATCAATATTTTCATAATGACATAATAGGCTTAACTTTTGTTTGTTGAAAGTTCATTCAATCCTTTATCAATATTTGCATAATGACATATGAAAGACTCAACTTTTGACATATATGGGACAATCATAGTTCACGGACGCAAACACACATATCCCATAACAAGTTGCAATATATAAAACCATAAAGATTAATACTGCAAAATCATCTTCCAAATAAACTTTAGAATTTAAATAAATAAATCTAAGAACATTGCAAGATGAAAATCGTTGGAAATAGCTATGTGTACTCACAATAATGGCTATTCCAAACTCTAGTTATCCTTCTTAAATCACAAGAATAAATTCTCATAAGAAGTTTCCTAGACAAAACAAAACAAATCTAAGAGAAACTTAGATACGATCAGCAACCAGAGAACGGACAAGGGCAAGTTCATCAGATGCTCTTTTCGGTTCGTTTTTCAGAAAAGCAAGGTTCCTTGATGCAATTTCAAGTTGTTCATATACGACCTCAAAATCTTGAAGAAGATTTCCAACCAATTGAAGAGACATCTGGACTGGAAGATCTTTTTCATGGTCAATTGCTTGAAAGCAAATTATAGAGATGGGTTCTTCGTGAAGTTCAACAACCTTGGCATCATCAAATTTATCTTCCTTTTTGCATCCTTCCATTGTGCACACCAAAATTCCAAGAAAAGTCTTGACGTTACTGAACGAGTATATATCCAAAGTAATCTTTGATATATATTTATAAAAAAAATTCACAAGGGAAACCTGGGGTTACTTGTAAGCGTTCGGTAAAGGGTCGGGTGCACAGAGTTCATGGTCATGACCCAGAAATCAAAAACCAAGGAACCAAAGGAGCTAATCGTTTAGAAGCATGTTTTGAGATAAAAAACAAGTTCTGAGCAAATGACAGGAAACTTTGGCTCATAAAGAGTACAACACAAAGTAGGAAATCAACTGTCATTCAGGAAGAACAAACCAAAAAAAAAAAAAAAAAGTCCGGAGCAAGGCTCAAAAAGAAAAATCAAAGCCGACAAAAATACAACACAGACCATTTCAAGAAGGGAACAACTTCTTGAGAGTTATGTGTATCTTCTTATGGTCTTAAAAAGGATATACATAAGGTAATGGTCAAGTTGTAATTTGATGAGCATGAAGCTCATCAAGGGTATTGATGTTTTCCTTTTCTCTTTCTCGACAGAAAACATCAGTCTTATGAGGACCTTCAAAAGGAATAACAAGGGAAGGACAGGAGTTACCTGAAACATCTACTTTTATCGTCTTCTTGATCTTGCGCTTGAGACTGTTGATACAAGTCTTGAGTTCCGAAACACGATTATTGATGTGAATGTAATCAAGAAAACCCATTTTGGTAACAAGATCATCATTGAGGGAAAGAGAGGAGTTTGAAGTTTTTTTCTTTCTTCAAAAACTTTTTTTCTTTACAGACCTACCAGGGTTATCCATCATCCATATAACATTGTTCTTTTTACGATTGTAAGCAGAAGTTGTGTTATATTCATAATCAGGAATTGGTCCATCACAACACTTTTCTTGGTTGGGAGATGGACTTCTGACAGCACACTGAGAAGCAGGTTTGATTACTTCTTTAGACATCCAGATAAGAATGTTTTGAAGTTTTTCATTCCGTAAACGAAGATGACATCTCCTTTCGATGTGACCCTTTTTTCCACAATAATAACAATGGAATGGAATGTTTTTGACTGTTCTCCTATGAGCTGTTTTTGAAGATTGACACTTTTTGTCCTTAGAAACATCAGCTGCTGAAGATAGTCTTTCACTTTTGGTAGAAGTGAAATTTTCACTAGGAGGTTTTCCATTAGCACGGACAAAATTAATCTTACCATCACTTGGAGCCTCTATTCCTTTATATCCCAGACCACGTGTATCACGATGTTCTTTACATGCTCCTAGCATAATGGATAATTTTATAGAACTAGCATTGAATCTTTTCAGATTCTCTTCCAGTGATTTGATCTTATCAAGAGCAGCAGCTAGATCAATCTCCAAAAAAAATTCTCTGGCGAGAAAGCAAATTTTTCTGTCATTAAAACATTTTTGTTGAGAGCCATATCTTGCTTCAGTTTCTACGAGTCTTTCTTTTAACAAAAAGAGATTCCGATAAAGATTATCACATTCATATTTTTTTAATGCACATCTTCTTCACAGTCTTTAAGAAGAGATTGTAGAATTTTGTAACCACAATCATATCCCTTAAAGAGTTTTCTCAGTTTCATGTTTTCTTGACAGAGAGGAGTCAGATATTCATCCAAACAAGCTGTTGAACCTTTTTTCTTTATGAGATGGTCAAAAAGCATGATATATTGTGAGACTTCCTCATCAAGATCTTGTCCCTCTTCTGAATCACTTTCATCTGAAAGTTCATCTAACCATTCATCTAGGCACTTTTCCCAGTTGAAAGCAGTTTCGGATAAGGGAAAAGATTTGAGAGATTTCTCAGGTGACTCAAGTCTTTGAACCACGTCAGAAGGTTTCTGAACTGGTGTTGCGTTATCAGAGACATTATCATCCATAGAGTCAGATCACTATAAACACAGACTTATGAGGTCTTAAATGTGTTTGCATGCTATGATACCAATTGAAAAAGCGGGGGTCTAACAACCACATCCAATATTTCGCTTAGCAATCTGTATGGACAAACTCCAATATAATTCCAAGAGAATCAACTAGACAGTCAGACTCAATCAATGGAAATATATCCAAGAGTTGTATCTCTGTTTCACAATGTAATCAGCAAATCAAACAGATAGAAATTCGTGAGCCTGATTATTATGTGAAACAACTTGAACGGTACCAAAGACCAATGTTCAAGTGTCAATCAATATAATCAACAACCAAAGGTTGGATTCTCTAATTGGTTGAACTACGCACAACCTGTGATATTTCTATTATATAACAAAATATAATGCGGAAAAGAAATAACACAGACACCAGAAATTTTGTTAACGAGGAAACCGCAAATGCAGAAAACCCCCGGGACCTAGTCAAGATTTGAACACCACACTGTATTAAGACGCTACAGACACTAGCCTACTCCAAGTTAACTTCGGACTTAAATATAGATGATCCCAAATCAATTTCACACTGATCAAGGTACATTTGCGCTCCTTACGTGTCTGAATCCCAGTAGGACACTATGCACTTGATTCTCTTAGCTGATCTAACCGAACACTAAGAGTTGCTATGACCCAAAGTTGAAGACTTGATAAACGAATCTGTCTCACACAGAAAAGTTTATTGTATAGATAAATCTGTCTCCCATAGATAAACCTATGAGCTTTGTTCAGTCTTTTGATAAATCAAGGTGAATATGAACCAATTTATATACCAGACTTATATTCCCGAAGAACAGCCTAGAAATATCAATCACCTCACAAAAATCTTAATCGTATGGTAGCGAAACATGATATTGTGGAATCACAAACGATGAGACGAAGATGTTTGTGACTACTTTTTATCTTGCCTATCAGAGATTAAATCCTGAGACATTCTTAGAGAATATAGTACTCAATTACGATAGAAACAGCAAGATCAGATCACGGAACTATAGAGAAAATAGTTGGGTCTGGCTTCACAATCCTAATGAAGTTTTTAAGTCGTTAACCTACAGGGTTTCTTGAAAAACCTAAGGTTAAAGGATCAACTCTAGTCGCAATTAGTATCACACAAGAGGTGTGGGGATTAGGTTTCCCAATTGCTAGAGTTCTCCTTTATATAGTCTTCAAATCAGGGTTTGCAATCAATGCTACCTTGGTAACAAAGCATTCAATATTCACCGTTAGATGAAAACCTGATTAGACTCAAGCTAATATATTTCAACCGTTAGATTGAACTTAGCTTGTTACACACAAATGAAATGTACCTTCATTTAGATATGAGTAACCGTACCTAAACGTGTACACCTTGTTGGCTCAACAATAGTTAACCGAAGTTAGCCATATGAACACTTTCATATCAACCTTATTCATCTTAACCATAACTAGTTCAAATGACTCAAATGAAACTAGTTCTAGAGCTGTTCAATTGTTTATATTCTTATAGAAGTATACAAGATACAATTGAAGCAAAATCGATTTTGATTCAATCGAATCAAGTCATGAACATTATAGCCACGATTTTCAAAAGATTGCATTCCTTATTATATATATAAATGTATTAGTTCATGAACAAACCGATTTTAGAACATCATCCACTTAGGTATGCGTATGGGTATGCGTACCTAAGCAGCAGGACCAAGTTTGGGTTTCGCCAGTATGCGAACTGGTACCCATACCATCCAAACTCAGCAGAAATTCCCGGACCTGAACCTTACGCCAGTACGCGTACCGGTTTGCATACCAGGTTCCCGGACTTTCTCAAAACCAACAAGTACGCATACGGGTATGCATACCATGGTTCCCGGACATGGATTACATATATGCAAGTACACATACTATGCTTAAATCCATTTGTTCTAAACTCTCATTTCAACCATTGAAACATTCTTGGAAGACGGGAATAGCTGTCTCACACAAACTATTAGCCTCAAAGCAATTTTCAAGTGATCGAATGATCAATACGAAACATTCCAAGTCTACTTCAAATGATTGTCTCACACAAATCATGTAAGATGTTACCAGGCGATTTTCACATGATCATCTTTTGACTTTCGTTAAGAATATAAGATGAACTTGGTTAAAGCGAAAGCTTACCAACACATATTTCGAGAAATATGTAAGCGAGTTAAACTCAGCTCGAAATATCAAATGTGTATAATCGAAGTCTATATAGCTATACGACTTTTGTCTCAAATAGGAGATAGAGTAGATAAACTTTTGAGTGATAGATGAGTTCAAGTATCCACATACATTTTGTTGATGAAGTTCCACAAGCTCCCCTTAGTAGTTCTTCGTCTTCAATCGATGAACGCCGTGAATTCTAATGCTCAACTACACTTTCTATCCTAATCCAAGACTTCGCTATAAGTAGACTAGAAATCAATACTTATAGTTTTGGCAACTAAACTTGACAACAAGCTTGAGATAGCAACGCTTACGAGTTCGACCGAGCAGTGCTCTAACATGTTGTTATTATCCCTAATAAATGCAAGTGAAATTTTAAAATAATTGAAACGTAAGTGTTGAGAAGTATTATGATCACCTCTTTCTCCCCAATGATGTTCTTATCTTGACTATCCACATTTGTGATTCTCTTTGTTGCTTGTGATTACCATTAGTAAGATTGAAAAGAAATATTTTAGAATGAATTGTAGTTTGAATTTTAGGATTGGCATTTCTTTGTCTTTTTCCAAATCTGGTAGAATTTTCTTATTCTTCAATGGACCCAAAAATTAGATTGTCAGTCTTGACTACAAATGAGGTTTTCCCCATGTCTGGTAGAATTCCCTATGTTTTGCTTCTTTATACCAGCTTCAGCCACACCAAAAAATTGAGGTTTTTGGCGTGCTTTAGTAAGAAAATCAGCCGCAACACTATAAGCT
The DNA here is from genome assembly GCA_023531105.1 of Papaver atlanticum. Taxonomy (NCBI): domain Eukaryota; kingdom Viridiplantae; phylum Streptophyta; class Magnoliopsida; order Ranunculales; family Papaveraceae; genus Papaver; species Papaver atlanticum. Next base: position 410,116 of record JAJJMB010016419.1, on the reverse strand, counting down.
TCTTTTGAATAGTTTATGATAAAACAAGTTTGGCAGCTTTTGTATGGTTGCTTTTCATAAAAGAACTTGATCCACCCTGTGCATCCAGCATTCGTCAAAATTGTTACACCTCTTCTTAAAGGATTATTGATATCAATATTGACACTAAATTATTTTACTGCGATTACATTGAACAGTGGTCACAATAAATCAGCATTTCTGAGTCTACTATTTTTTTTTATTAAAAAAAATATTCTTGATTTGATCATGTTTGATTACTATCGCAGTTTCAGTTAATCAAAAATAAATAAATTGCGTTTTATGTTTGCAACCTGATTCACTAATTTAATCATTGATAGTTCTCCCTCTGTAAATAAGACCTATCATATGTGTCTCTTTTTATACTTCTTCTCTCTTTATTTGATTAGTCAATTCTTAATTCTTTTTACTTTTTTCTGGTGTTTCTATTTAGAATTGGATCACTAATTTGTGTTTGCAGGTTCTGTTGTTTATAATAGGGGGCCTTCAATTTTGGATCTTTGCTAACTTAACTTGCCTAATTCTACATCCGGCAACTTTGCCTTCTTATGCAGTTTTGAAACTCAACATCCCCACGTTGATTTCTACAAGTATGTTCAAGTTAAATCTTCCCTCTTAAAGGCCTTGACAAAATAAGCTCTCACATTGAACGGTGATGGAACATTCGCTTCCCATTGGTCGAAATAGGTCTTTTCTAATGTAGAAGCTATGGTGAGGACACTTGGCATAACTCTATTGGTCAGAATATTAAAATAAGGTTACACTTTGTTTACATCAAGTATTTAACCGTCTGTTAGTAACGCCGCCGTCAACAAAAAGGAAGGTGGACAACACTTCCGTTAGAGTTTTAATCTAATTAATTTTTTTACACCATGTTTACACCAAATACTTAACTGTACATTAGTAACACCGTCTAAAGTGGACAATACTTCAATCAAAAAGTTTATTATGGAAAAGGAAAACTTAACTAACCGTGTTTAGAATTTTATGGAAGTCCAAACTCAATTTGGAAGTCGAGAGTACCTAATATATTATGAATCTTTTCCAAATACATTAAGGGGAAGAAAACAACCTACATATTTCACACATATTTTTTGCGAAAATAAAAGGAAAAAATAAATAAAATTCCAATCTTTTCTCCACCTATTTAATGTATTTGCCCCGCGACCAAATTAAAAGTGCATCGTCACAGGGCGGGGCGAAGCCCTGTTCACGCCAAATCAAAAAGAAAAAAAATGCCTAGTGCGTAGCACGGGCACCAATCTAGTTATCATTATTTCTTAACCAGGTATCTGGTTCTATGAGAAACAGTCTGAGTCAAATGATTCATCAATTTCCTCTTTCGGAACCATCAAATTCAAAAAAAATTATATTCCCCCCATCAACTCCAGATTATTGGGAATTTCTTATTACATCTTACAAGAAAATAAGGAGAGTAGAATTCATTGATTCCATACCAAAGAATGCTCCTGGCAAGACTTTGAAAGAGCTTGCACTTTCCAATTTGCCTGACATTGCTTCTAAATTATGATGGAAATCATTATAAATAAGTGAAATTAATTTCTCTACTGACAGGTTAGCTAAATTAGGAGCTGGTTTAGCCGGAGGAGAGAACACTATGTATAACTCAAAACCTCAATTCCTAGGAGGTTTGGAGTCTCCTTGTCGGGCTTATTTCAGATTCTGTTAAAAATTGTTGTATGGACTTTTCCTAAGAATAATAGGGAATTTGTACAATTTTTTCTTTTTAACTCTGTGAACTTTCTTGTATTCTTTTGGTGCTGATTTAAGATAATAAAATCTTATTGATCGAGTAAAAAAAAAGATATTTTGACTTTGGTGCCTATAAAATGGTACACCTTTGTGTATGGTGCCTAACTTTATCCAAATTTGAGTTTGGTGCCCAGTCAAGTTATTGACCTTTTTTTGACCGTTTGACCATCCAATTTAGAGTTAAAAATGTGAAATGACTAATTAAAAACTAACTTTTAATATATTTACTAACTCTACCCACTTCAATACGATTAACCCTTCCACCACCGTCGTATCATCACTAGCATAAACCTAAAACTAAAAACCTAAATTTAAACTCTAACTCAAAAGCTAAAACCCGACAGAAACTTCACCAATTCCCCGATTGAAGTCGCTATCAAACCTAATTAAAACCCCTAATTAAAACTCCATCTAAAACAAATATAACTCATTTGTTTGGAATTTACATTTACATAAACAAAAGCAATTTTTATTTTATTATCACTGATATCAAATCCTAAAGTTAATTTACAAGAACAAGATTTTCTTCGACTACTCGTTTTACATTCAAATCTCTATCCATCACCTGTTGTCATAACACTGAGTAAGAGATACAAGGACATTAACAGTTATTCGCTAAGCAAGAAAAGAAAGAGGAGTAGAAGAATAAGAGTGTCGGTAAATTGTGGGGATTAAAAAAGTCATAGAGTTTGGTATAAGCAAAATGGTAGAATCCATTTTGGTGGTGGTGGCTTAAGATCCATAATCCATGTGGTTTGATGGTTGGGCGTCGTGGCGGTCTGATTAGTGGTGGTGGCGGTTTACAATCTGACGGAGGCTAACGGTGTTAACTAATAATTATTAATCTTAAATAAAATTAGTTGTAAACGGTCAACCAGTCATCACATTAGGTCAACTGTTTGACCGGAGTCACTGAGCACCAAACTCAAATTTGGACAAAGTTAGGCACCAAACGCAAAGGTATACCATTTTATAGGCACCAAAGTCAAAATATCCCTAAAAAAATTATAAATAAGTGAAAAACTATTGTACTCTTTTATAGTTACTAGAAACAAAAAAATGCGACTGAATTTACTCAGTGAAGTCGTTCAATGTCTATGTTCACAAAATCGTCAACTCAATTCTTATCATCCGATCTATAACACAAAACAGAAGGGGTTTTTGAACCTCGGATGGTCGGATAACATTTTGAGAAACAAACGTTGCATCTGACCATCTCAGTCTCATCCCATCCAAAGACATTCGACGATCGTGGTATTCATAACCTCTTAAATTATGATCCTAAATTTATTGACCTTTAATTAATTAATCACCTCATAACTCAAAAAATTAATTGAAATATTAAATGCTAAAAATAAAAGAGGTTAATGGTTTAAAGTATCAGATATTGTAATAATTTGATATACATTAGTGGATATTATAATTTAATTTGAAAATTATCATAATAATTTGATATAATAACTTAATTGAAATATTAAATGCTAAAAGTAAAAGAGGTTAATGTATCATATATATATATATATATATATGCATTAGTTGGATTTAGTGGTGGCAAGATAAATATGATGAGAAGTGATATACATATATACATTTTACTTGAATAATTTGGTTGTTGGATTTTTGGTGATGTATATGGCCAATTTTATTATGTTTGTATGGACATTAATTAGTCTTCAAACAAAATAAAGAACTCTCTCGGAATTGAACGATTAAAAATCTGGAATAAAATTACATTAGCCGTAAGCAGTTCTGTTACGGAATTGCATCCAACCATCTCAGTCTCATCCCAAACAAAGACATCCGACGGATGTAAGATTTTTAACCTCCTTCAATTATGGATATATGCATTGATATAACCCTCATAATTAGTTCCTCACCAATTAAAAAAATTAATGTGGCAACAAAAAAATTCTTACCAATTAAATGCTACAACTTTGTAAAACTCATATCTTCTATTAAAAAATAAATAAATATTTTTTTTTTACTCATATCTTTTTTAAAATCGAATTAGGCTACCTCATAATTTTTTGTCGAGGTAATGAGAAGAACATATAATTTTTGGTCGAGTGGGGTGACATTGAACAAGCTACGATCAGAAGAAAATGTTGATCCTGATTTGTTCAAAGAATTTGGAGTAAACACTGAAGAGATTGTTGCTGTGGAGAAGGTTTGATGGGTGATTCTGCTTACACATAGGTTTAGAGAAGTGAAATAGAAAAAATGGAAAATAAAGATTGTTCTGGGATCTAAAGCCTGAAATCTAGCTACATAGACCACTTCACAGTGTATGGTTTCTAATGGCCTTATCTCGTTCTATAGTCGAGTTTTATTGGATTTTTGTAAATAGTCAGATTTGAAATGAAATGTGGTTTACATGTACAATGCAGATACTTTCTTCTTCTTTTTAATACATTCAGTTTTTCTTTTATCACACGTGCAACGCACGTGCCCTTTACTAGTATGCATTGATATAACCCTCATAATTAGTTCCTCACCAATTAAAAAAATAAATAATGTGCCAACAAAAAAAATTCTTACCAATTAAATGCTACATCTATGTAAAACTCATATCTTCTATTAAAAGATAAATAAATAATTTTTTTTGACTCGTATCTTTTTTAAAATCGAATTAGCCCACCTTCATCAACCTACAAAGAACAACATTAGAACATTTGCGGTTACAATATGTAAAACCCTTATTTCTGTCTTGAAATAAATTAACTGTCCTTCATCAGCTTGCAAAGAACAAAGAACATTATGTTAAATATACAAAAATTTCATTTCCATTTGACTTAATTTTTTTTCTTCTGAAAACAATCGAAAAATAGAAATAAATACATACAATTGAGTTCTATCCAGATTTAGTGAATCACCAAAACTTTTCACTTCAATCATATGCCTAATTATTTTAGGGAAAAAAGAAACTTTTCAATTGAGAACATTATTTTAGTGAAAAAAGAAATGCTATTTTAAAGCTTATAATTGAATTAGCTAAGACACGTAGACTCGCAAGCTTGCATTCTTTGCAGCCTTATAAATGGGACAACAATCTAACTTGGAATTGCATTCCTTTTCAAAGCTAAACTGACACTAAAAGGGTTCATATTTTCTCTGCATCTACTAAATTTATTGTTTTATCTTCTTGATCATGTTTGTCTTTTCCTCCATAACAACATGATTGAGCATCATCATCTAAACCTCCAATCACTGACCCATCAATACCACCAAAGTCCTTCTTTATTATCATGATTCACCTCTAGATTCTCAACCTGATTCGGTGTTGCAAATATCGGATATGGAAAACGTGCACAGTTGAGTTATATTTTCATCTGGAAATGGTTGCAAATATCGATGAAGATTCAGCATAATGGTCTGAATACAACACAAAACATTATCTAAGACCGCCAATCTTTTGGGATCGACTAAAACTTTATTATTTTAGGGAAAAATAAAGCAATTTACCTGGCATTTTATCAGAAATTATTATTTTTAATCAACTACAAGTGTAATCGAATCTATAATTATTTGGATGACAAATTTACAAGATTTTCATAGATATAAGTTCTCATGGGCCAAAATAAGGTAACCATAGTTTACAGTAATTATTTAAATCATTATGACCAAAAATAATTCCGTCTCATATGGCAGGGGTTATATATAGTAATCAAACATAATGTATTGTGGCAAATATTCTTCCCTTGGAACGTTTTATTAACTTGAATCAAGCTAGATCCATAAATATTGAATATAAGACCTTGTTAAGAAATGCAGTTGTATAGGCCGTTACTGCTAATAGTAAGTCATTACATGATAAACTAATTTGGGGTAGCAACCAGATTGAACCATTTCAATAACAAAGCAAAGTAGTAGATTGTGAACATCATTCACAAATCATCTCGTCCCATTCCATCTCGATGGTATCATTCTCATTTGGTTGTTCTTGAGGCAATCGATCAATCTCGAGGTAACTGCGGAGCCATTTAGCCGATTTTTTTGGATACCGTTTGCAGTCATTTTTGTAGTCAGTGTAGTAAAGTCCGAATCGAACATTATAAGCCGATCCCATTTCCATGCAATCTAACAATGCCCATATGAAGAATCCTTTCATGTTCACTCCCTTCCTGCATATTTCAACAATACTATAATCAAATGTCGTGTATTCTTTATTTCCACTGTCTGATTAACTGGACTATTGATGAGCAACCTACTTCATCGCTTCTCTAACTGCATAAAGATGACTGAGGATGACTTCAATCCTGTGATTATCTTCAAGTGCTTTTTCCATTGGCTGCGAGTCGTTTCGTCCCTCAGGAATCCCTTCACCATATGTATGTGCACAATATGAACAATATTATTACATGAATAAATGAGTAGTTGTAATAAAATGAACAGTTTTTTGTTGTACAAATAGATATTGCACTTACCATTCTCAGTAACGTAGAACTGGGATTTTCATATCTTTCTTTCATATAAACCAGGACGTCTCTTAGTCCCGCCGGATAAATGTAAATACTCTCAGAACCACCAGCAGGAGGCTATATATATAATATGTAAAATGTCAATTAACCGTTGTTTGTCCCACTTCGAAATAAAGCTTTATGATGTGATGAATCTTACCAATGGGCCGATAGGAACCCCATTTTTTTCCTCCGTGGTACAATTCAGGACAACTGGATATTAGCGAAAAATCAACCAAGTGCCAGGTAGGGTAGCTTATAGTTGTGCATGAGTATTCGTACCTTTCTGTTCTACAAACTGGTATTTATCTGTGGAGGTGAACTTATGCTCCCTGGTAAAAGGAATGTCTTTGGCGTATCTAGCAGTGTAATAATTTACACCAATAAAATCATAAGAATCCTTCACCATTTCTTTCTCTTTGTCTGTAAACATGGGAAGATTATCCCTCACTAGTGCTCTCATTATAAACGGGTAATCTCCATAAACCAATGGTTCCATGAACCATCCAACCATGAAGTCATTAGCCCTTTCTGCTGCTTCTTTATCACGGGATGAGTCCGAGTGTGGTACAAACCACTGACCCACGATCGAGATACCAATTTCTCCTCCTTGTGCAGCCTAAGAAAAAGTGCTCTTTAACGAATATGTACCACATGTAAAAGTTAAATACATTGGTGAATTTATACCTGATATTTTCGTTTATAGAGTTTAGCAGCTGCAGCATGGGATAAGATGATGTTGTGGGCAGCATCATATGGATCGTTGAGTTTATCACCAGTCGGAGAAAGACTCACACGGTAACCATACATTGCAAATAATTGTGGCTCATTAATTGTTGTCCAATGTTTAACTTTATCTCCAAAGTTCTTGAAACAAAGATCTGCAAAGTCTTTGAAGTCATCCCTAGGATAAATTCATAAACTATCAGTTGAGGTTGTTTGAATTAAAAATGTGATTCTAAACAAAACAATGATACGAGCGAGGTTATATATGTACACTATCTTTTTATCGAGGAATCCTCTGTATTGAGTTTGCAGAGCTGTGGGTAAGTCGAAATGGAACAATGTCACAAACGGCTCGATCCCTGCAATGAGAATTTCACAAAGTTGGGGATGTCACCTTAGTGTAGTGGTAAATTTATCAGGTGATGATGCTAATAACCTGAGTTCCAAACTCGTCAACTCCAAATTCTTTATCAATCAGAAAATAAAAATAAAAAAAATGTTCACAAAAGTGATACTTACCATTATCGAGTAATTCCTGGAAAAATTTGTTGTAGAAGTCAATACCCTCCTGGTTAATGCCACCACTCAAGGATCCCTCTGCATTATGAATATGAATTTATATAAGCAACATAATTCATTGATAATTAACAGATTCATATTTTGGAATCGTATATCGGAATTTCTGAATCCCTGCCATAATTAATACGTACTAGGCAATAGCCTGCTCCAAGAGATGGACATTCTGTAGGCGTCCATTCCCATCTCCTTGAGCGCTTTTACATCGTCCTGCGACGTACATACTTGCTTGATCAGCTTAATTAGACACACACACACACACATGTACATATATATGTATATGATCAAACTAGCCAATTATGAGCACCTTATACTTGTGGTAAGAATTAGTTGCCGTTTCAGTCCCTTCAACAGAAAAATCCTGTAGAAAAGAGTCCCAAGTGCTTGGTCCTCTTCCTCCTTCACTTCCTGATCCTTCTGTCTGCACCCCATGCCATTGCAAATGTCATGGTTATAGAGAAACCAAAATGTAACTATATAATTATGGTGCCAGAGATCGAGTACTATAATACGTACTTGAAGAGCAGAAGTAGAAGCTCCAAACTTGAAGTCAAGAGGAAAATCATCTAGCTTGACTCGATCAGGTTGAGAAATGGAACGAATAGAAGTAGTAACTCCATCAAGAACTCCTTCCACGACATCATTAGCTGCTGGTACCACTCCTTTCCCAAACAAACATCTTGTTGTTGTTATTTGTCGGGATCTAGTACTACTTTTACTAGGAGAAGCAAATTTGCATACTCCTGGGGATGCTGATAATAAAAAAGCCTTGGAAATAGATGACTGATTATGATTATGAGATGATAACAAAGACGGAGTGGTTTTTGTTAACGAACTAACTCTGAGCTGAAGAGCCATATGTATTGACAGTTGATTAATCTTTCACCAAAACAAATGATCGATTAGACTGGTACCTCTCAATATGTGTGTCATACAGACTAGAAGAAGAAATGCTTTATATTTATAGAGGCAGGTATAGATATCACCATTGTCATTGGTGGTGAATAAGGTTTCAGGTATCATTCATGGGTGTTGAAGAAAACTTGGCACCACTGAAAATGATGATGCATCATCAGTTACACTATTAAGTATGCCTACCTTAAAATGTGCTAGCAAGCTAGTTTTTCAGTCAAATTCGGTGCACAATTGATGCGCTTTGGTATCATTGGTTTGCATCTCTCAGGTATTTATTATTTACGTTCCAGAATTAGTTTCATGGAATTTGGGAAGTTAATAAGTTTTGCATGGGCTAGTAAGGACCGGTCAGCCATCAGTTTGAAAACATGAATAATGTGGTTAGGGAATCCAATCCTTGTCTGTTTCATTTGTATTTAAAAACTCCATGAAATTTACTCTCTCACTTTGTGCAACCCCCTTAGCCTCACTAGGGAAGGCACATCATCTTCACTTGGCAATAAGAGATGTTTGACAGCATGAATACAGACATATAACAAGACTACCACAATCTAACCCTCGACTCCATCCGTTTAAAACTGGTAAGAACGGAAACCTAACCTTACATGAAGAATTCGATGCACTTTAAAGTGGACAATTACATGTTAATCACAAAAAGACATACCTAAAATTCAAACAGAACATGACCAATCTAATACTCCATTGGTCCCACAATTAGGTGACCTAGTTTGCACAATGAGGAAAAATGGGTATTTTTAAATATTTTTTTATTATTATATCCTTATAAATAATAATTAGTAACATTTAGAATTGATTTATCTCTCGAATTATACCACGGATATCCGTAAATTATATTATTGAAAAGCATTTTAAAACACATAGGTAACGAATATAAACATGACTATCTAATTGTACATATATCTTATACTAACAATAATCATGATTATTCATTCTTCTTTTTGGAAAATAATAGGATGGTTTAAAGAATTATCTTATCAATTAAAAAGGTAGTTTTAAAAATATCCCATTGTTTAATAATATAGGTCAACCATTAGTGGGATGGAGGGAGTATTGCACACCAACATCTCTTCATCTCTTTTTTTTCTCTGAATGGAAAACAATTTTCACATTCTAATCACTATTGTATCCATCATATGCATCTTCACGCTCTTTTACGACCTTCTCAATAAAGTTTCTACGGACTTGATTGAAGACTGCATCTCTAGATGATTTACTAGAACTCTGGCCATCATCAGTGGACTAATGCAACAGTTGAAATATCATGGCCAAGAATAACGAAGAAAAATAAGTACCAAATTACAAAAACTTCAGCTCTGAGAGATGGAGATAGTGTGTCTTTCATTATTGATCAGTTTCTAGACACCCGATATGATAGATAGAGAATAGCTAAACAAAGCAGAATAAAAACACAAACAAATTGCAATAGAATGTTTTGATTTTATTGTTTTAGAGAAGAACTTACAATGTTTACCTTTTAGGTTAATTTTCTGCCCTAGGTATTGCTTCTTCTTCTAGCTTGTTTCCTGTTAATATTCCTCTAGTTTTCTGCCTGTAACTTCTCCAGTTTTCTGGCGCCCCCTCTACAAGTATTCAAGATGCCTATTTATAGGTTTAGAGCCACGCTAAAACTAGTAATACACAGATTAGGGAAACTCTCTTATTTTCGGAACCTTCTAGAAATAAAAGTCTATTGTTCCTTCTATGTATAGAACTCTACTTCTAGAATTACTTGGAGAGTAATTCAGTGGTGTTTTGGACCTAGGTTTACGGTATTCTAATGGGCCTATACCCAAAAACGGATCAGACCTCCCCCATTTGGAGGCTTTTGGTCCCTCAAAAGCATTGAGTTAAGATGCGGGTAAGTTTAACTTGCAGCCGCACTCTTGAGTACCACTTTGCACGCTTTAAACTTTTTACGTTAAGACATTCTTGAACCAATCGTTGTTCTCCAACATTAGTTAGTTGTGTCTTCTTGCTAAGAATCA
>JAJJMB010016419.1:288591-390464 GCA_023531105.1 Papaver atlanticum | reverse complement strand
TGAGATTCTGTGATTTAATTGAAATGAATGCACTTACCACCTCTGTTGTGATCTAACAGGCTGGTACATATCCGAAACAAGATGAAAATCCGACTGAATCTTCCTCAAAATATCAAACATAAAATACGCAGGAACTGAAAATTTGAATTCAGAATTCCCGCCAAAATTTTCTTTTCAAACGATGAAGGTGAAGTGCCCTGAATCCAAAACGCGGGTGCCTTTAACAGCTCGACTGCCTTGGGGGTGCCCTTATCCATTTTCAGGGTGCCTTTAGTAATTTTGGTGGGTGCCTTTAACACTTTTTCTGGGGTGTTTTCAACATTTTTTTCGGGGTTCCTCCGGTGTATTTCTGGGGTGCTTCCGGTGCATTTCTGGGGTGCCTTTAGTACTCTATCCTGGGGTGTAAAACACCACTTTTCGAGCCAATTTCGCCGCAAGAGCTTATTTCTCTAAAAATACCTACAAAGACATAAAATAACAAAATAAATATAAAATCGAACACTAACAATATATACAATTGAGACATATTAGACACAATAATGCGTCTATCACTTACCCTTTGCTCCTCGGTAAACCCCTTGGTGCTGAAATAAACCTCTAAGGATTTGATCCAACCATCCAACTTTTCTGGGTTTAAATCCCCGTTGTACGCAGCGATTTCGATTCTTGCCTATACTTTGAATGGCGTATTGTCAGTAAAACTTGGTTGTCTTACCCTATTATGTGTTGAATCAGAACCATCCATTGATTTGGACTTTGTAAGTTGTAATCCTCTTATCATCTCCGTTAAAGCAGCCAGATCAGCCTTCATTGATTTCATCTCTGCCAGATCATTCTTCATGATTTTCATATCTTCCTCTAATTTTTCCATGATCTTGCCTTGTGGATTTGAGGATGGCGAAAATGATGTTCTTTTTCTTTTATATATATCAGGATCTAATGGTAATACCTCGTTACCCTTGGATCGAAGCTCTTCCATTCATCGCCGGAAACATTGCTTAATTACCTTCTAGCTCTGATACTATTGATCAGTTTCTAGACCCCGATATGATAGATAGACAATAGCCAAACAAAGCAGAATAAAAACACAAACAAATTGCAATAGAATGTTTTGATTTTATTGCTTTAGAGAAGACCTTACAATGTTTACCTTTTAGGTTAATTTTCTGCCCTAGGTATTGCTTCTTCTTCTTGCTTGTTTCCTGTTGGTATTCCTCTAGTTTTCTGCCTATAACTTCTCCAGTTTTCTGGCGCCCCCTCTACAAGCATTCAAGATGCCTATTTATAGGTTTAGATCCACGCTAAAACTAGTAATACACAGATTAGGGAAACTCTCTTATTTTCGTAACCTTCTAGAAATAAAAGTCTATTGTTCCTTCTATGTATAGAACTCTACTTCTAGAATTACTTGGAGAGTAATTCAGTGGTGTTTTGGACCTAGGTTTACGGTATTCTAATGGACCTATACCCAAAAACGGATCAGACCTCCCCCATTTGGAGGCTTTTGGTCCCTCAAAAGCATTGAGTTAATATGCGAGAAGTTTAACTTGCAGCCGCACTCTTGAGTACCACTTTGCACGCTTTAAACTTTTTACGTTAAGACATTCTTGAACCAATCGTTGTTCTCCAACTTTAGTTAGTTGTGTCTTCTTGCTAAGAATCAGATTTTCTTTTGTTAATTTACATAGAGCTAAGTCTTGTGAAACTTGTAACGATGACGACTCATTTTGCTCTTCAAGTAGCCTGATTTCTGGTTCCACACGCTGTTTTGGTGGTACCTTCTGCGGCTGTTGCAGGGTGTCTTCAAACCCTTCTAACAACTGTTGCAGATCGTTCTTTTCGATTTTAGTGCACTCACAAGAGTTTGCACAAACCAATTCACTTGATTCTTTGATAGCTTTTCGAACCGTGAATAGACTAGCCAAAAGTTGTAGATTTTTCTTTTCTTTAGAAGCTAGAATGTGAAATCTTTTTCCACCTTTTACCAGCTTCCAAACGTTTTATCGTCGTAAGTATGTTGCATATCTGTCCCATAGGTAAGGACTACCTAAAACAATGTGACACACATCTAATTGGAAAACATCACATGTTACTTAATCAACATATTTCCCGTTAATGGAGAATTTGAAGGTACATTGAGTCGTCACTTGCATTTCCGTATCCTTCTTCAACCATCCTAACGGGTATGGTTTAAAGTGTGTTGTTGTCTTCAAATTTAGTTTTTTCACAAGTTGTTCAGATATCAAGTTTTGTTGTGATCCGCTATCAAGTAAAGTAAGGACATGTGTCTTGTCGAATTGAGCATACACCCAAAATAGCTCTTCTTTAACATATTCTGGTATCGCTGATTCCGGACTAGTGACTTTTTCAGTTGTCGCAGTTGTGATCACGTTGAGGCGATCCGTCGATTACCTCATCTTCCCCTTCTTCGTTTTCTTCTTTATTATAGATGGTTGTGGCAGTTTGCTCACGGTCTTTCCACCATGCTGGCTTTAACTCTTCCTTCGAGTGTCGATCAGTTTTGCGTTTTTCACAGTATTGGTTAGTTTTGTTTGACATAAAATTATATGTCTTTCCCTCTTTATGAGCAGTGTTCACAATCTCTCCTTCGTTTCTTGATTGCCTTGCTTCATATGGTTGACTCTTCATATATACATAGCTTTCTTGCAAGCATCGTCAATGTCAATCACTGAGAATAATGCCAATTTTGTCCCTATAGCAAAAGGTAATACCCCTTTATACTTCTCAATGGTTTCTGGATCTCTCATGTTCACATTCAATGCAATAGCTTGCTTGCGAAATTCAGTAGTGTATTCTTGCACGTTTTTCCCTTTCACTTGTCGCAAGAATTGCCATTGTTCGCACAATCATTCTTTATAACCAATTGGGTAAAACTGATTTTGGATAGCAGTTGTAAACTGCTGCCATGTTTTCACTGGAGTATCTAAACCTGATGTATATGCCTCCCACCAAATAAGAGCATGACCATCAAGTCTAAGTCTAGCGAAACTTACCCTTTGCTCATCGGTAAACCCCTTGGTGCTGAAATAAACCTCTAAGGATTTGATCCAACCATCCAACTTTTCTGGGTTTAAATCCCCGTTGTACACAGCGATTTCGATTCTTGCCTCTACTTTGAATGGCGTATTGTCAGTAAAACTTGGTTGTCTTACCCTATTATGTGTTGATTCAGAACGATCCTTTGATTTGGACTGTGTAAGTTGTAATCCTCTTATCATCTCCGTTAAAGCAGCCAGATCATCCTTCATGTATTTCATCTCTGCCAGATCATTCTTCATGATTTTCATATCTTCCTCTAATTTTTCCATGGTCTTGCCTTGTGGATTTGAGGATGACGAAACTGATGTTCTTTTTCTTTTATATATATCAGGATCTAATGGTAATACCTCGTTACCCTTGGATCGAATCCCTTCCATTCATCGCCGGAAACATTGCTTAATTACCTTCTAGCTCTGATACTATTGATCAGTTTCTAGACCCCCGATATGATAGATAGACAATAGCCAAACAAAGCAGAATAAAAACACAAACAAATTGCAATAGAATGTTTTGATTTTATTGCTTTGGAGAAGAACTTACAATGTTTACCTTCAAGGTTAATTTTCTACCCTAGGTATTGCTTCTTCTTCTTGCTTGTTTCCTGTTAGTATTCCTCTAGTTTACTGCCTGTAACTTCTCTAGTTTTCTGTCGTCCCCTCTACAAGCATTCAAGATGCCTATTTATAGGTTTAGAGCCACGCTAAAACTAGTAATACACAGATTGGGGAAACTCTCTTATTTTCGTAACCTTCTAGAAATAAAAGTCTATTGTTTCTTCTATTATATAACTCTACTTCTTAAATTACTTGGAGAGTAATTCAGTGTTTTTTTGGACCTAGGTTTATGGTATTCTAATGTGCATATACCTAAAAACGGATCAATTATAGTGGAGATATGGTCAGGATCCTTTAGGTATGAACATTAATCAGTTAACATAGTTGTTCAAGAAAGTCTATACAAACTACCATCTTGTTGACGACAGAAAAGGATCAAAAATCATTTTCATTTTCAAAATGCATGACTCAGTTTCTTGGTAATTTTTCTAGACCTTTGTAAAACAACTATCACAAAAATACATAAAACAACACGAGTTGGAAATGCTTGTCAAGTCGGTGTACCTTCAGGAGTACACCTCCGTCCAAAATGATGCGAGCCTATATATGTTCCTTTGACATCACTGTTATTGTAAACCAAAATAGTAGGAACATTACGATCTGAGTAGTTTGGAATGCATTATGTAGATATTATTTTGGCGAATTTCGTTGTTGGGTATCTTGCGGCTAGTTCATGCAGGCACCGTAAGAGTACACCGCACTCTGCGATTCTGCAAGTAATCGTGTATATTTAAGCATCAGAAACACCAACAGAAAAATGTAAGAAAAAGAGATTACCAGATAACCCATTTATAACAACTAACCAACCATAACCGAAATCCAGGAAAAGAAAACCACGCAAAACTGGTAACAAAGAGAATCTATACGCTACCCTTCTTTGAACAAACACACTACGACCCAAATGTCCGATGAAGCCTGGGAGACCTCGCGAACAAAATCTTCACCTGATATCGGCATTATAGATCCGAACTTCGCTATCTTTGCAGCTTCTCTCATCTCTGCTAGTCCTTGCTTTCTTTAATACAAAACAGTAGATTTGTCAAAAGCATGTAATATGAAAAGAAAAACAACTTATTCTATAAAATAAATAGTTACAGAAATTTGCATATCCATGATGCTAACCTGTATTCTTCAAGGAAGCGGTCATCATCAAGTTCAGGATCATCTTCGAGATCCTCAAGGTCTTCTTCAGTTTTATTATCTAGCCAGGCTTTGTCCTTTGGTTTCGAACTCTCATCTTCTGCGGGGGTAAAAGCAGGGGGTTTGAATGGAGCGGGTGAGATTTTGGTCATAGAAAAACAAACAAACGCCCTTTCTCTCTCTTCCGCTCTGCATAACCGTTTTTTCTAGAAAAATCCTAAATTTTCTCTCCTGGTTTTCCTCCATTATCTTCCTCCTTAATCCAGATTTACTCGGTTTTGGTCTGAGATTTCAGATCTACTGAGGAAATCTAGGAAATAATAATTAGATTGTTTTTCTTTTTAAATAAAAATATTGCATCTAAGCAATATTAGGTTTAGGTCTTTGTTTTTGTTTAATTTCAATGGCTATTATATGCCTTATGTTCTTCTATTACGCTTATACGGCGGTTTATCATAAGCCCCTGGGCTTTTTAATGGGATTTGGTAATATAATCAACATATGGAATTGTTACAACAGATTTTTTCTTCAAAACTTGTCTCAAGAACCTCATCCATCCAAATCAATGAAAGGAAGAATAGAGAAGATGTGTCATGTTGGACGAAATCTTTTTTGGTTTTTCATGAAGAATATTCAGGATTTTTTGGTAAAACAAATGGGATACCAGATTGATTTTGATACAACTTCTTCTCTGGAGGATGAAACAAAGGTATGTGATTTAGAATTTCAATTGAAGAAAAATCTTATTCTTATTGATGTGATAATTCAGGGGATCAACAAGCCAGTATGGGGAATGATCAAGATATTCTTTGGAGCATCATTTTTCTCACTTGTAGGATCAAAACCTCTGTTAGTCTCTTCCATGTTATTTGGTCTTACGTAATCTCAAAAAACGCAAATTACATAATACAATTGTTCTGTTGGTACCAAATGTATAATGATGAAACAAGAGGGTGTGTCTATCTACCACCTCTTCGATGTAATCCTTCAAACCTCAATTTGAATGTGGTAGTCTAATAAATTAATCTTAGGGGCTCTTTGAAGCCCCTCATTCCTTCAAAAAAAAGAATGGAGCGGCCTTTGGAGGTAAATTACCTAACTTTGTTTGTATATCGTCCCACTGTGTCGTCCTTCCCTCAACATCCTTGTATATAAAATGATAATCACCCATTGATATATACTTTTACAGCTTCAGTCAAATTTTGCTTCCTGTGTAGTTCCAGAGAAAAAAAAAAAAAAAAAAAATTATTTCAAAATTCAAAGAATTGCACCCAAAAGTTAATCTGTACAAAACGCGAACATAAGACTGAGATCCTAAACGCACCATTGTGCCGGTGGGTCTTACAATTAAAAGACGGGTCCATGAAGTGTTTTCATTTATGTATAAATTCAGGAAAAAATCACACATAGATAAGTAATAATTCCCTTTCCTAACCAAATTCTTAAGTCTAAGCTTGATATCTACCTGAAGTTTTAAGCTAACATCAAGGAAATCATGAAGCATCATATCAAACACATTTTCTGCAATGAACTAAGTTGCAGATTTGAACATGCAGACAATTCAATATGTGATCAAGGAAATGGTAGGCTCGGTAGCAATAGATCTCAACTGTAAAAAAGAATTCTGAGCCAAAAATTCAATATTTGATTGTTCTCATGAATTGAGAATCTAAAACTTAATCCACTGTAAAAGAGGGTTCTTAGCCAAATAATCAATACTTGACTATTCTCATGAATTGGGAATCTAAAACTAGTCGGCTATAACAGATACTGCAAATCTAGATAGGTGTTGAGTCATCACAGTGCCTACAATTAGAAAATAATATTCCCTTAAATCTTACCTTTTCTTATAGCTTCGCTGCTAACTAGGAACTAGGTACTGCTATATGCATTACGATTACATAGCGATCTACTTTCAGTTATCATACTGACTGTCTTCAACACAATAAGAAAATAAGAATTCAAAGAGTCATAGACTCAACATTAATATTCTACACCGTCAAATCTAAAGGACCACCATGGGAAGAAAACTGATATCCTAATCTAACAGCATGTGACAAGTACCTCCTACTTTGATAAAATCAAACTTTATAAAGTGGTTCGTACTAAAGCTTTATACATAATTGTTTAAGCAATATCCCAATTTGAGCTGTTGTGTAAGATGGTTTTCTTGACGTAATTGCTACACAAGATCTTGCCAAGCAATAACGATTTTAATGTGGATACTTACATTAAACAACTTATGGCAAGATGGATTTTCATTAAAAATCATCTATTCATATCCCTAATTGATTCTAAATCCCATATTAATCTATTCATCAATAATAATTTAGAATCACCTATTCACGAAAAGCTAAACAATGATGAGCAATTATTTTACTGTTTCATGGAAAGATTTGATCAAAGGAAACATACCTGGATTTGATTATTAGAGTTTAAAAACAAGAAAAACTCATTTTGTTCTAAGATTATAATTTTTTCGGATCTTAAGAAAACGAAGAAGTTTATCTGTGGAGCAGGCCCTAAAAGGAAATCTATTGAACTTCCATGGATCTACGCCCAATTGGGTCAATGGCAAATAACCAGGTCCAATGGTTATTACGAGTTCCTAATTTATTTTACTTTTGTAAATTAGGAACTTTATAAAATCACTGCCTTAGAGCAAGGGCTACGGGGCTAAGTGTCTCCTTCAAAATGAAAGAGTCTTAACCTAAAAAAAAACTTAATTTGGTGCTACTATGAATAGAGGGAAACCCTCTTTCCTCCCAAACTCAATCATATACTCGTTCAATTGAAAGAGTGATTGAAAGTCTTCACTACACCAATACTTTTAAATTTGTTACTCCAAGTCTCATTTGGAGCAATTGGGAGGATCTTATGAGTGAGTGATTTTCCTTGTACTCTGTAAAAGATTTGTTTTTCTTTTAATATAACCTTCTCTTCGGAAAAAAAAAAGTCTTCACTACACGGCTAATTAATTGTCGTTTAGAAAAAGAAGGAAAAAACGGCAAATGAAAAGCCGTGTGATTCTAAAATTGTTCAAAACCATATAAAAATATTTTTAAAAGATATTTTAGATATAATTATATATTTGGAATCTTATAAAATATTTTTTTTTTTTTTTTGGTGTGGACGTCTAATCAAGTGTCGTCCATAATTTTTATTTTTTCAAACGGCAAAATATGTGCAGTGTAGTCTCTTTATAACTATTTCCCATAATAGGAAATCCACTATATCACCTAGCCTCTCAATCATTTTGAAAGGGATGGAGTGCTAAAACACCCTATCATTTTCGTAGCCCTTGCTTTTAAGAAGTTACAAGCATTGGGTACAAAATTAGTAAAGCTATCTAATATGGAGTTGGGAGAGACTTCATCGCCAATATTAGGTTGATTCCTATGCACCATGGCATAATTTTTCATTTGATATACCAATTACCAGGTGGCCAGGCAAACTAGTTGCGCCACTATGGAAAAATGGTTCAGTGATAGACTATCAATCTGGCGATCATATCTATAGTGCCAGTGGTAAAGACTTTATCGCCAACGGCTATTTCTCTGTCGTTTGTAAATAAGTGATTTTCAAATTGATTTTTTGCACCAAAATTTTTATAAATTTTTTTTCCCTCTTTCTCTCTTTGTCAATCTCAATTGTTTTTTTTTCAAATGGCAGAATTTCAAACTCAACTTGATTTCTCTGGAGTACTTTGAACTGTTGTTAACAAGATATGTGATAGTTATAAACAAATAGGTAAAAAGTAAAGAAGTCTTCAACTTTTGGATATTAACCAAGTCAAACCTGCAGCTAAACGACAAAGACAAAATAAATTTTAAAGTTATCCATACTAGTCAGAAGAACAAAGGAAAATCTCCTCAAGAGCGCATCGAATGGAGGTTTATTTTTAATGAAGAAAACCGGGAGGTCAAATTTATTGAAAATGTTATTTAAGGTTTTAGTGTCCATTTTTATATCTTGTAAAATTCCATAGTATTATTAGTTAATTCAAAGCTCATATCAATGTTCTAAGGAAAGGTGGTGTCTATGATGGATAAAGGATTGTAATGTGGTTTTGTAAGGTGGTAAATAAGTGTTTGCTTAAGAACTTGTGAAGATTTTTAGATTAAATTTTTTAAGACTAAAGAAAATAAAGCAAATAAACAAAGATAATATCAAAGTGATTGAGAGTACCGAGGCTTAGGATTTCACCATTCAACAATATTTATGGGATTCGATATTAATTTTTTTATCATGCAACTCAAGACATTATAGCTCCAACAAAAAGAATTCTGATTCTAATTTATTGCATATATTTGATTTTCAAAACATCAATTGTTAATCCAAGCATGACGCATCAAGAGTTCTAGACTAAGCATGCACCATCAAGAGAAAATACAACTAATAAATAAAATCATTTAATCAATTTTAACTTAG
Organism: Papaver atlanticum; assembly: GCA_023531105.1. Taxonomy (NCBI): domain Eukaryota; kingdom Viridiplantae; phylum Streptophyta; class Magnoliopsida; order Ranunculales; family Papaveraceae; genus Papaver; species Papaver atlanticum. The sequence continues at coordinate 381,219 of JAJJMB010016419.1, read as the reverse complement.
TGCAAATAATAATACAAGAATTGCAGAAAAATAATTAAATTAAGATTACCACATAATTATAAAAAAAACTGGCTTCCTCCGTCGCCTCGGCAATGGGATTTAGCTCCTCATCATGGAAACATACTCAAAATATAATTTCATTGCTCAAAAAGTGTTCACAAATAATGAAAAGTGATACAAAATGATTGAAACAGGGTTTGTAACACTTATATTTGTTACAAACTAACTGTTACAGGAAACGATACAAGGAATGTGTCACTGTCACTGTAGCTCTGCGACTGTTTTCCGTCGTCTAATGTTCTTTGTATCTTCTTCACCAGCAGTAAACTGTTCTCCTCTGCAACTCAAGGTTTCCGGCTCTGTAATGCTCTATACATCTCCCAAACTCTCCATGCCCCCTCTATGACTCCCGTAAAGCCATTTTATACTTCACAGGACCAAAAATAACTCCTCATTACTCCAGAAAATCTCTCCATAGCTCAGAAGTAAATAAAATAATCTCGGGAAATTTTCTTTCCTTTTGCCTCTTCATGCGTTCAATTGTTGTATACACACTCCAATATACTCTAGTACACGTTCAAGAGAATTCAACATGCTGTAAACACGCTCAAACTTTCCAAAACAATCCCAACAGAAACCCGTGTATCTCTCATATTCGGTTTTACTTCCAAACCCGCGTTGCACCCCAATTCTGTCGATTCCAGGATCATTACCATCCATATTTGGTCCAAATAGGCCCAAAGCAACCAAATCCAGCGCTCGAGTCTCACTCAAACTTTTCCTTAACAGGGTTTCCGTAGGAAGATAACCCGAGAATCTGTTCAATCATTAAATCCACCATTCTAGCCAATTCTGGTCCAAACGAAGACCATTACCATCTCTGTTGAGCCAAAAGAAACAAACCTAATGAGTTTCGGCCCTTGAATCTCCCCAGAACATGATCGAAATTCGAACCCTAATCTGCAGTCGACTGCGAAAGTTTTTCCCGCCAAAAGTAAGATTTGAAATGAAGAGGATGAAGTGCCCTGATCCAAAACAGGGGCGCCTTTAATAGCTGGGGTGTCTGGGGGTGTCCTTATCCAAAATGAGGGTGCCTTTAATACTTTTCTCCGGGGGTCCAAATAGCACTTTTCGAGAAACTTTTTCCACACAAGTGTATTTCTCCAAAAACACCTACACAAACATAAAAACACCATAATAAGTACAAAATCAAGCACTAACAATACAAACACTGAGGACAATTCAGACACAAAAATGTGTCTATCAAATACCCCCAAACTTATTATTTGCTAGTCCTCGAGCAAAACTAATCTAGAAAATAAAATCCTAACTCACTTTCACAGGCATCGCGATTGCACTTAGCGTGTGCAACAAGCCTTTGAACCCCTAGGTGGCCCTAGTGGCCGAGTTATAGTCTCGGGAGGGTTTACAAGAGGTGTACCTACAAAACCTTGACTTATAATTGGTCACAAGTATCCAAAGAGCTATGAGGACATACATATTCTCAACCTATCGCCAAGCAATTAGAATGCAAGAGAAATCAAAGGTATCCGCTCTACAGCTGAATAAAGAAAGGGGAGACTCTGCTTTGCAGCTGGATAAAGAGATATCCGCCATACAGTTAGATAAACATTATGAGATATATCCGCTTTTTAGTTGGATAAGATTATGAGAGAGATAAAGATGAGAGGGACATCTGCTACACAGCTGGATAAATTACATGTGATGAGTTGAACCAGTTCTAGAGAGATCTTGTGCAAGATGGAAAGAGGATATGCATCTCTCTTTGACTCTCTCATAGTTCTCAGTAGAAACAACGTCTTCTTCGGCTTCAACTGTTGATGATAAACTCTCTAACCTCGTAGAACCTTGACAATTAACTCTTCTCTTCAATTTCTTGCTTGAAACTTCCTTATAGATTTCTACTTCCCTATGGCCTTATTGAACAAAAAGCTAACTACAAAATTTAAACGTAATAATATTTTTATTTTTATTTTATTTTTTACACAAAAATAATAAGACTAAAATTTATATGGCAATGAGAGAAGGACTTTATCACCTGGATCTTCACAACTTGTAATGTCTTGGTATCATGAACTTCAACAACTTACATCGTTTGATTTTCTTTGCTCTTATAACTTCTAGTAACTAAGTATTCAACTTTGATTTTGAATTCTGCTTTTCTATTGTTGCTTATAAACCTTAAACGTCTTCAACTTTCTTCATAGGTTTTGATGTCGCTCCGGTTGTTGATGATGATAAGTTTCTACTGAGAGAGTCGTAATCCAGTAACTAAGACTACATTGTGAGGTTGCTTTGTCTTTCTGGCATTTCCTTCTGACCGAATTGTCTTTCCATCATGGATGGTTAGGTCCATCACGATTACCCTATAAAAGGTAAGTTCTTTCTCCTGAGTGTCAATGATTTATCAATAATGTATTTTTCTCTAATGTCTCACTAGAATGTTATCCCTAGCAATTCGAATTTCCATCTTTTTGGTGAGAAACAGTATGTAAACTTAGATAACCGAATACTATGTGACACTATAAGTTTCTCCCTTACCCTCAAACTTAAATCTTACATTGTCTTCAATGTTCTAAAGATAAAATTAAAAGCATGAACAAGGAGAAACTGTTACCACTCAAAGGAAAGGAAATAAGGACGGATATTACTGTGTTGCATGAGCAAGGGTTACCTCCCAAGGAGTGCTAAGTTTAAAATCTTCAACCAGACATCAATTACCACAAAAAAAATTGTCACCTTCCAAAGTTACCAATAGCCGAAATAGCTGCGGGTCCCCATAACCAAATAGAGCTGACACAAATATAAGACTACCATCTTGGATTAGAAAAATGAACAAACAGAGCACAACCTTATCTAGGGCTTCTCTTAAATCAACTAGATTTGTCTGCGGTTTCCCTTTGGCCTCTATATGAGTATCTAGAAAAATAGGTTCGGCCGAATGACAGGTCTCTAAGAACTGGATTTCCTCATGGACAATATCTGGAGGATCGGGTAGCAGAGTTTGAAGAAACTCAAGTAATACCTTAGAGGCACAAAGCTCAAGTCCCAAGTTAGGGACTTCAATTAGGGATACTTGACGATCACCAGAATCATCATTACCCTCAAACTTAGGGTGAAAAATATCCTCAAATGGACCAAAATATATGGGATGGATTCTAGGGTCCGTAAAGTCAACACAATAACTAGATTCTTTTGGGGACTGGTCATCTAAATGAATAACATCATCATATAATGGATTATCAATATGAAGAAAGGAAGAGCAGGAAAGGGAAGAGGGCTTAAACGAAAGCAAAATTGAGAGAGAGGGTATTTGTATTTAACTTTGATCTTCTTTGAGGTTAGAGTCTGAGAGAGAGAATCTTGTTCTTGTTTTCTCATATTGAGTTTGAGGTTGCATAGGTTGTTGTTTAAGTTTTTTATTTTCGACAGGATGTAAGAGATTTGGATATTGTTTTTCCTATGGATAGATTTTAATCTATTGCTTATTGATATTGGAGAATCATCAAGGTTGTTACGAATTGAATGAGGACTGATCGAAGTTTGGTTATTCTTTGAATATCTGATGTTATTTGTGACTGAGTGTTCATGGCTACTACTGTACGACTGATTCTCTCTCATTTCCAAGCTTTTAGGTTCTTCTTCTAAAAATAAAAAAAAACTGTTGTTTGGTCCTAATATGATGGTTTTCCACTTCTTGGGTCTTATGTATCCGAACTGGTTGCCATATGTTTTTTTATTCTTATAACGGATTCATTTTATTTGCTCCAAAAATTTCTAGTTGGTTCTCATAATGCGAGATGACTTCGTCATCATCTCAATAATATCAAAACTACCCTTTAAGTTTAAAAAGCAGAGAAAAAACCTTGAAAAAAAATGTATCTATCAAACTACATGTTGGAACTTAACTAATCTTTTATATTCAGAAAGCTTTCGACGTGATCTATATAATAACTACAAGCATCACTATAAAATTTCAATTTTTCACAAACACAACATTCACATAATTGTTTAGCTCAAATTGCAGTTCATTTTCCAAATTAAAATATGATTGCAATTTATTTACAAAAACGAATTGCGAGATGGCAGTTTTTTTTTTCCTAAGTAAACCGATAACTATGCAGTTCGTTTTGCTAGACGAGCTAGTAATTCATCGGTTCATTTTGCTAGATGAACTTTCTTTTCAGGAAGCTTAGATGAGCTCTTTTTTTTAATGTAGTTCCTTTTCTGTAGTGAAATGTATAGATATCTTTTTTACTATTGAACTCTTTTCTATTGCGATTTTTTAATTGAAATTCATTCATTTTCTAAGATGAATTCATTTGCGTGGTAGTTCATTTTCAATAATGAACTCTTATTTGGTGTTATTTGCTTGACTTTTTGTTTTGCCCTCTAAACTCTAAAGGCGAGATGTTGCATTTTACTTTGTTGCTTAACTTAGCCCGCATTCACCAAATACCTTCAGCCGGTAAAAGTAACTAGGGGTGTCACAGCACCCAAGCACGACTCTTAGTTTCCAACTTTCCACACTGAAAAGTCAATGTACCACCGCATCAACAAGAACTCAACTAACCTTACTCGAATGGACCCCTCCACCGGGACTGTTGCACCAACTACTCTTCCTACCCTCCAAATACCAGAAACCAGGTTGGTGAAAACCACCTCTATCCCCAACACAACGCCTCCTTTCAAACTAATCCCCTTTTCTTTAAAAACTCGCTCGCATCTATGTTACTATGTATGTGCTCCGTAATCACACACTTAGTTTCTCCCAATCTCTCTTGCTAAAATGTCGTCCCAAAAAACCCCAGAGGAAACTCAATCCCCTCCTCCGAATTTCTGGGGAGACATGCCAGAAGAAGAATATTACACATCTCAAGGAGTGCGAAACACCAAATCTTATTTCGAAACAATCCACGGTAAGATCTTTACACATGCATTTCTACCGTTAGATCTTCCTATCAAAGGTACTGTCTACATGACACATGGGTACGGATCCGATGCTGGATGGCTCTTCCAAAAAATCTGCATCAATTACGCTACCTGGGGTTACGCTGTTTTCGCTGCTGATCTTCTCGGACATGGTAGATCAGACGGCGTACGCTGTTACTTAGGCGAGATGGAGAAAGTAGCAGCTGCATCTTTATCGTACTTCGTCAGCGTCCGCAACAGCGAACCATATCGACAGTTACCAGCTTTTCTTTTCGGTGAATCAATGGGTGGATTAGCAACTATGTTGATGTACTTTCAATCGGAACCCGAAACGTGGACGGGTCTGATCTTCTCTGCGCCGCTTTTCGTCATCCCTGAAAACATGAAACCATCGAAAATCCATCTATTCATGTATGGATTGTTGTTTGGGATGGCTGATACATGGGCAGCAATGCCAGATAACAAGATGGTAGGAAAAGCAATCAAAGATCCAGAGAAACTGAAGATCATAGCATCAAATCCAAGGAGATACACAGGGCCACCTAGGGTTGGAACTATGAGAGAAATCTCTAGGATGTGTGATTATATCCAGAATAATTTCTCTAAAGTAACGGCACCATTTTTAACTGTTCATGGAACATCTGACGGGGTTACATGTCCGTCGTCTTCTAAGTTACTTTATGAGAAAGCATCGAGCGAGGATAAAAGTCTGAAGATATATGAGGGCATGTATCATTCTTTGATACAAGGGGAACCTGATGAGAATAGCCAAAGGGTTCTGGATGATATGAGAGAGTGGATTGATGAAAGGGTTAAGAGGTGCCCAAAAATGTAGACCAAAATATTTTTATGCTAAACCAATCAACATATTGCTACAAAACTTCCCAATTTCTATAAGGTGTAACCTCGTTTTGCATATTATTAAGTATTGTGTTGTTTATAAACCTGGAGTTTTATTTGAACTTGTTTCTCCTCCCCAGAAAGCCCATTGTCGGCATCGCCATCTCCATCTTCATTATCATCCCTATCCTTCCAATCCTCGCATCAATATCAGCAGGGCTTGAACTCTCAGCCTGTGAGACTGGTCAAGAAAGACAAAATTTACGTGAGAACCCAAGTTTATAAAAGGTCATTAAACCGTCCAGCAATATACATACAAGACTCCGCTAACAAAATAAGAAAACGAGGACCAAGAGGTGCAAGACTGTCTAAGTAAATCAGTGTTCATACAATTGTAACTAAGAGTAAACAGAAATGCACAAAACAAAAGATCTGATCTGAATGTTAAAACATTGGTATACTCAGTTACTACAACGGAAAAAAAAAAAGTTACATCGAGAGCACAGTTTGAGTATATCACAGAAGTACCTCTTTAGATTTAGAATCTAATGTAATGTTTAAGCAAGAGTTAGATTCGAGTATATACTAACAATAAGCAGAAACAAAAATTATCTCAAACCTTACCTCCTTGGTTTTAAAATCTAATGTCTAAGCAAGAGCTGAATGCCTGATAGTTCTCAACTAAGTTTTCTTTTTCTTTGAAGCAGAACTACTAAGAACAACTTTCTCTATATCCAAGCCATTCGTGAACAAAAATATCAGAAAATTTAGCTCATTTAAGCTTCCTTAAATACATCGAAACTCAACAAACTTGAGTTTGCTCTTACACTTTCTGAATAGTCTTTCTATACATCAGCAACAATTAAAAAAAAAAAAAAAAAAAAAAAAGAAGATAAAGTTCCTAGTCTTAACAAATACTCCTTGATAGATCTTTGTTTCAGCCAACTAACAAAACAAATGATGGTTACAGGCAGATCCGCATAAAGTTTCTCCATTGAAGAATAATGCAAATATTGAATGTTACGAAGAAAGTAAATTCATCTTGAGAGTTGTGGGTGGCTGTAAGTAATTTAAAAGACTAGGCAAGTTTTATTGACAAATTTATTCACGAATGTTGATTCTTCTAGTGGCTATATAATGAGATTACATGTTTTATAATGAAATCAGGTGTATACCAAGCATATCCATATGCAGATTTTTAACATATGGAGAATAGGAGTGTCAAACAAATCAAATTTTAAAGAAACTACAGAGTTGAACCAAGGAGAAAGTCAGAAATAGTTAGGTCATTAGTGATTACTTGTATTAATACCAATGCAAAGACAGTTTTTTGAAAGCCACGCTTTAAGCTCCAACTGTTGTACAATAAAAGATAGACAGGCCTGGCAATCTAATACAGGTCACCAACTTTGAAAGAAACAAAGGCAATAACAGTTCACCAGCTTTGAAAGAAACAAAGGCAATAACAGAAGCTTTATCAAAATGATGCTTTACCAGCAAAGATCAAAGAAAATAAAATCTTAAAAGGAAGACTGACATAGAATTCAAATGGTGGTGCTCATGTCTTGATGGAGGATTGGCTTAATCAACTTCTTCCTTCCACATGATAAACTACTAATGACCCTCTTTTTATATCGCTGAATTGGTAACTCGCTGATATTTATCAATATCATAAAATCACTTTCAAATTCCTAATTCATACAGTTGTTTTGAAAAAACTGAAAAATCAATCAACACAAAAAACTGCCCGTCATATAAGCCTATAAGGTGTTGCAGTAGAAACCCAAATTTCTACTTAAAACTAAAACCTGGTGATGTCCCTAACAACGGAAACATGATGCAAACACTAAGGCATGTCATGTATAAATGAAAATGGAGGAAGCAATTGTACCTCCAGATTACTAGATGACAGTTCAGATATACCGCATTGTGTACTGCACCAAAGAAATTCGGCATCCCCTTAGCTTTAACTTCTTTCTCCTCCGCTGAAAGCCTGTTAACATAACTCGTGTCTGCATCTCCATCTTCATACACTATCCTCTTCAGATTCATCCCTATCCCGCCAATCTTCAATTCTAACGCATTTTCCTATCCGCGTATCAATATACTACCATTAATCCACACACCCAGCGATAAAGCACCCAATAGTATTTAGAATTGAAAAAATTGGTATTGCTGGCATATGCTTGTAAAACAAGAAAGCTGCTTGAATCAAGTTTTTATTCTTCCAAAAACAAGAAAGCTGCTTGAATCGAATTTGGTTATAAAACACATATTACATATCGAACAATACATCTATGTTTTAAAGATCGTCAAACTGAGCACAACAATGATTAATTATAAAATTCTTCACACAGTAAAAATGAAAAATAGCTAATTTTCTTAGTTGACGTCAAACTACTTACCATGTGAAGTTCTGAAGTCCTCAACTTGCTAGTTGCTACACTGCCAACAGGTTTAGCATATAACTCCTAAATGTCTTCAGTTGGGGTTACCAGATTTGAAATATTCATCGCATTAACACGTTCTTCCTCGGTATAGTGGACCAGTTAGGCGTTTGCACAGCTCGCAACCAATTGAAATCATCCATGTATCCCCAATTTCCAGTCTCTTCATAGAGACTTCAATCTCTAAGGTCCTTATCAATTCCTTTATAACACAACAGATACGGAGCAAACCTCACAGTGTTGCAAACCTCAATTATCGGCCTAAGCAAACGTGAAGATAATAATCAGTCTTCTTAGCATGATGAATCCTCATCTGAGAGATGCCATCAGAAACAAGCAATCCACAGCTTGTTCAATAAGAATGGACCCAAAACAGGTCCTACATAAACACGACAATTCCTCAATTTATGAATATATGGTACTCTAGAAAAACCATTTACTGTCACCTCACACAAATTTAATCTCCCTCTTTTGAACTCCCAAAGCTTTTCAGCAAAATGACTATTGAAGACCACTATTTTCACTCTCAGCTCCACCCACATTGCTCTGAGCTTTCTTCGCGGCGAATTTATTCCTGAATGAAAACGTCTTCTTCGGTAATAACCCAATATTAACACTTTTTAGAGTTTCTTTAAAATCCGATATAGTTTTAAGAGATAGGCGAATTCTCCGCAACTAGTTTCCCAAGTTCAGAAAATAAATTCGATAGTTTACCAAGATTAGATTTTAGATTAGCTTTTGATATTGAATCAGTAACAACAAGACGGCACAGATAAATCGGTCTGAAAATGCATAGTGGTACGAAAAGCAGGTAAATCATTTGAATCGATTTACGTGATATAGATTGCTGGAGATTTGAGAGGCTTTCAATCATTGAAGCATGTTTCGTTTGAGCAACTGTATTTTGGGGTTCGTCTGTTGGATGGGTTGTTTGTTTGATTTTCCGTACTTCTTCTCTCTCACTCGTTTCACACTCCTCTTCGCAACAAAAGATGCAATACTTCTTTTTTGGGGCGACCCGCGACCCATGAAAGAATCGGGGTGACTAATAAGATAAAATAGGATCACCCAAACGTAAATTGAAGCCAGACCTTATCTCTGATTTTTCGAAATGGCTAATATGCCCTTTAATAATCGGTAATTAAAAAAAATCGATAGATATTGGGTTAATCGGTAGTTAACGTGTATATAGTTAATTTCAGGAAAAAAATTTGAGTTATTATTTAGTTTTAAAGTTTAGAGTGGGAACACTTGGTTCAATTTCATCTTGTACTTGTGGAGCAATTGGTTCAATACCTTCTTGAACTTGTGGAGCACTTGGTTCTACACCTTCTTGAGTGCCTTGTTGAGTTTCATCTTGAGCACTTGAATTTGCTTTAGCACTCCTTTCTCTCCTTGCACTAGTTGTCACTTTCTTACGCCCTTCTCTTCTTGCACTAGCTGAGACAATTGTATCTTGGGCTTTCTTACCTCGCCTATCCCTAAACAACAAAAATAAAGGACAATAGGTTCGTAATAATATGTTAACAAACTATACAATCGGAAGTTAATCAAAAAACAAACAACCTGAACTATCATAATTGGAAGACAAATTTCAACATTATCGTCTGAATGCACATAATCGGAAGAAAAATGAGAGTCTTTTCTACCGAATATACAACAATCAGAAGCTATACAAATTTATTTTCTACCGAATATGCATCATTTTGAGTCCATAAATTTTTTAAGTTGTTCAGCCTAAACAATCAGAAGCAAATAAGCAAACATATCAACCGATTACTTGGTCTCTATAACTTCTAATTCTCTAGTATATTCGGAAGTCAGAAAACAGTTAACTTCCGATTATGGTCAATTTAGGGTTCAGTAAAAAAAAACGTTCTATAATCGGTAGGAAACTTATAACTTTATCACCCGAATATGGCCAATGTTCTCGAGGAATGAAGAACACGACCATGGTCGGAAGTGTAAAACAATGACTAAACTACCGATTCTGGGTAATAACCGAAAACCCTAAAAACAAAAATCATGGACTCGTCGAATTAAAGCGATAAAAACCAAAAAATGGTAGAGTCTTACCTAATTGGGGCCATTTGAAGTTGCTTAAGAGCTTGACTATCAGAACGACCTACATTAGGGACTTCATCTTCTTCAGGTTCTTCTTATTCTCCGTCATTTTCAGTTACAATCTCTTTGTTACGGGAGTGCTATCCAATTTTTCGATCGTCACCACGGTATAAGTTTTTGGATCGACGATGATATGATTCAACGATTAACGATAACGATGTATTGGAGTTGAACGAGGGGAAAAACAATTTCTCTCTGCAATCAGAGAAGAAGAGGAGAAGAAGAGTTGAAAATAAAAGAAATGAAATAAAATTAAGTTTTGATTGGTTTTATCAGTCAAAGGGTATAATCGATAGTTTACTCACCATCTTATTAACTACCGATTTTTACACTAGCCCCAAATTTAAATTTAGCAAAATTCTTAAGATTTCGAATTTCTCGACTTTCACAATCGGTAGTTTCGTCATGTTCATTTTTTCCGATTGTGATAGTAGCCCCAAATATAAATTTAGCAAGATTCTTAAAAATTCATTTTCTCTACTTTCACAATCGGTAGTTTAGTCATGGTCTAATTCTACCAATTGTGATAGTAGCCCCAAAAACAAAATTTTCAAAAGTTAATAAAATTTGAATTTCTCTACTTTCACAATCGGTAGTCTCGTGATGTTCATTTTCTACCGATTGTGATAGTAGCCCCAAATACAAATTTAGCACAAATTTATATCAATCTGTAGTCTATGTGCGTTTTTTATCTACCGATTGTACTACCAAGAATCGGTTTCTAAAAACAATTATTTAACTTCCCATAACCACACCTGTGGGATGGAAATAAAAAAGTCGCCCCTAATTCTGTCAGGGTCTCCCCCGGAAATGCCAGGTTTTATAACCTTAGCTGAAATGCTAAGAGCATCTCTGGGTGGAGATCTTAAAAAGTCATGACATAGGATTTAACATTTTTTTGACCAAATATTTATCCAGAAAAGATAAACGAAGCGTAGAAAAAACGGTTAAAAACCCGCTCTCTCATAAGAGTGGGACCCAAAAACCCCACCCCTACCAATCCATGTGGGTGGGGTCCACCTGTATGCGGTTTTTTTCACATTCCGCCAAGAATCGTTGACATTTATCTTGAATGCTAGGTGGAAATTAATAAAAAATTATGATATGGATGCCATCATATAAGAAAGGATAAACCAGAAATTCATATATTTACTTTTTCTATGACTCCAGGTCTAATGACACATCATCATTTTTTGTTCCAAAATTGATTTTTCTTAAGGTACTAGGACCTTAGCATTTGAGATGAGATTTCAGATAGAAGGTCAAATTTATATTTATTTTAGCCATGTAGGAATGACCCACAACTAAAATGAATTAATAACACCTCCACATAGGATGACCTTCACCCCTAACATTGGAGATGCTTTAAGAGCAAAGCCACCAGGCGAGCAAATGACAGATTCCCACCTCACGTGTAGGCAAAGAAGTAAATAGGGTGTGCAAACCGATAAAAAGTAAACATGGTGCGCAAATCGGTAAATTTGGGTGTTAGCCCGGAGCATCTCAACTTGTGACCAATGAATCAACCTGTGACGGCCGAGCTTCGTTAGGCTAAGCCTCGGTTCATGTTGATACGATGGTCGTCCCGTATTAGGCTGAGCGTCAGTATCTGAGCCGGTAACAACTATTTCCATCCAATGACTATAGCCTTCTTCCCACATAAACTCATTCATTTTCGACTCTAAATATTACACCTCTACACCCCAATCTTATAATTTCACTTTCAACTCAATCCGTCATTCTCAACCTCTTAATCTCTAAATTATAATATATATTTTTTCTAAAAAATGGTCATTTCATCGGGACCACAAAATACTTCAATAGAAAATCTGAGGTCCAAAGTATAGTCTCGGTGAAGATAAGGCTATTTGCAGTGCTAACGTTTACATTTGATTCTATTAATGGTGCTCAACAACAACGTAATACTCTTTGGGAGAATATTCATAGGCTTTTTAGTCATGAAACTGGAAATATCCAAAAAAGTGATGCTTCTAGGTTGTCAGGTTGTTTTGATGGAATCAACAAAGATATGAACCTATGAGTAGCTTTGACGATGCATTCAAGTTGCGAGCGGTGAGGTGGAAGTCGATTTAGTAAGTGGCATTTCAAACGGTTAAACTGATTTATTTATTTTTTAAACCGTGTTATGTTTGTTTTAATAACTAGTTTATAAATATTCAAACTGCAGCAACGAAAAACTCGAGAAGAATGACAAAAAAAATACTCTCGGGTGGGCATATAGCTGTTTGATTAATGTTTAGAAATGTAGCCATTGTCGTTGAAATAGGGACGATCGGCTCTAGTTGAACCGAGGATCGACTGATGTTGCTCCAGGACTCGGCTAAATATGGTACGAGCATTCCAATTAAGGCCGAGCGTTTATATCTTCAGGGGTATTCTCAATTCCCACTGTGAGAAAGTCAGTTTGTGCATCCACGTGGACCATCAGATTAGATTATTTGCCAACTCCCACTGGACTTGCTATAATAAACATGTGATGGATGATAAGCACGTAAGTGTGACGTATTTTCACCCATAACTACATTATCTAGGACTCATTTTATTTCTAATAAAGTTGTTTTAAGTCTTTTCTAGGGAATAAGCTCTTGCGGCAAAATTGGCTCGAAAAGTGGTGTTTTACACCCCAGGATAGAGTACTAAAGGCACCCCAGAAATGCACCGGAAGCACCCAAAAATATGTCAGAGGAACCCCGGAAAAATTACTATCTACGCCCAAAAATTACTATTTGCACCTCATAAGACAAGTGCTAAAAGGACACCCGTGCAGGATTAGGGGGAGGACATGTTCTTCTCAAATTCAAAAGAATATTTTTGGCGGGAAAATAAACTTATTTCTCTGTCAGATTTTCGATCGATTTTTGGACGTGATTTAGTGAGATTCAATCCCTGAAACTTAATGGGTAGACGTGATATGACCATAGAAAGCTGTTATGGGTGTCTGTTTGGATTAGAATTGGCTGTAATCATCGCATGGAGCAAAACAGAGTTACACACATTTTCACGGGATAACATGAATTATAGTGAGTTTGATGCCTGTAATGCACGAGTTTGGAGTGTGTTGGACCGTAATGAATACAAATAAGGAGATTTGACTTCTAAAAACGCGTGGAGGAGCTAAACAAAGAATGAAAATCTTGATTATTCCCGTACCATGAATAAAAGATATTGTGAATATTTTGGAATTAATGGAGGAGATTCAACGCCTGTTTTTGGTATAAATAGAATCCCTGGGAGACTTAGAGAGGGGTGGAGAGTTTGGGGGAGCTGAGGAGAGCCAGAGAAGTAGAAATCACAAGTTGCAGAACTCGGTTTCTGCTGCTGCTGCTGATGAACGCGAAGAACAAAAGCCTGTAAAGGAAAGTCGTTGAAAACTGTCGCTTAATTGCGACAGTTCCCAACTCCTTCCCAGCGACCGCAGAACAGTGTCTACAGCACTTCTATTGTATCGTTCATTTTGAGACGATTTTTGTGCGTCGCATATTCCTGTTTTTCACCATTTTCTTTTTTTCTCTCCATTGTAAACACCATTTGAGCTATAAATAAATCTTTTGAGCGTGTTTTCATCATGATGAGCTAAACCCCAACACTGAGACGGCGGAGGAGGTCGAACTTCGTACATGGGTAAATTTGTTTTATTCTTTTTTTATGACTTTTGCACTAAAATTAATTGAAATATGATTCGATTAAATTGGTTGTCATTTGATTAGATGGGTCATGCTTAGCTTAGGTGATTTGATGTCCCATGCTTAACATTTACAATCAATGTTTTGAGAATCTACCTTGGCAAAAATAGAGTCCATGTTTACCTTATGTTATGGAGATTGGTCGAATCCTTAGTTCCAGTACCTCTCGCCCATTGTTTAATATTTTTGTATATAATTTTTATTAAATTTAAAAACTTGAACCTTCACAAGTCTCAACGAACCTTTTACTACAACAAAGTTGAAATTACATCAATGGACAGGGTAAACTCGAGTCTTAAATGAATAACAGTCAGTCCAGTCGGATACCCATTATCCCTAACAAGAACTATTTCCATCCTAGGTATGGCTATTTGAGGGAGTAATCTAAGAAGCTCCTTTTCATAACTTGAAGTTGAAGCCATCACGGCCATACATATACCACAAAATTATTGTGATGATCGTTTGATCTGGACCTTTACCCCCACTGGTATGTTTACTTCAAAATCTGTTTATAAGCTTTTTCAGTCTGATATCAGCTCACCTTCTTCTTTAGAAAACAGTCTACCTTGGAAGTCTTTTTGGAAAACAAAGGGATTAAGTCCAAGGATTTTACACTTCATATCGAGATTAGTGAGAGGAGCTTTAGCACTTAAGGTTAATATTGCTCGATTCGTCAGGGAAGTAAACACAACTTGCCCTCTTTGCAAAACTTCTGTGGAGTCAGCCATACATCTCGTCTTTGAGTGTGGTTTCGCAAGACATCTGGGATTCCGTCCAAGACCCAACACTTATACAGTTGCTGAAATCATTAGTGAATGGTTCAACGGTGATCCAAATGGATTTGGGTTGAGGCTGGCTTGCCATATTTTATGGCAGATTTGGAAGACTAGAAATGAATGCGTTTTCAAAAAAATAAGTCCTAATCCGAGAACCGAAGCCTTTTTCCAGTAACAAGTACCAGGTAGGATGGAGAGAGAATCTCCGAAAAGTTTAGCATAGTTTTTACGCCGGCTTGCCACGCCTTGCACAACCTACATTACGTAGGCAAAATCTTTGACACATTCCATGCCGCAATGGTTAACCAGACAGGGGTGGGCACACCACTCTAGTTGGGTTTACGTATTCACGACCGTTAGATTTGCATACCCACATGTTCCCTTCCCAGAGAGGCATAGCAAGGAAAACCTGCTAGCAGATGGTGTAACATGTTCGCATGTTGAGGGTATAGCTTATCGGAGAGTGTGACCCTGCATGGTATCCGCATATACCTTAATATCCGAGGATAGTTCAGGTATACACCTCACTCCATCAGATGCTCCATCGCGATCATGCCTTAACGCTCAACCGTCGAAAGGACCGGTAGCCTGGATGCCGGCTTTAGGCCATTGCAATGATCTATCCCCATCTCGATGAAATTTTTGAAGATTACCCAGGCCTGTCGTCCAAGGCTATATACTCGTTGAATACATCAGTGTAGCGCGCGTACGGCCCAGAACATCTAAGGGCATCACAGACCTGTTATTGCCTCAAACTTCCGTGGCCTAAACGGCCATAGTCCCTCAAACTTCCGTGGCCTAAATAAGTCCTAATCCATCATGAGTTAATATTTGTGCTTACAAATTGGCTCAAAGCTGTGAGAACCAAAAAGATTTGAAGGAAATAATGGAAATCAGTTCTATTAATAATGATGGAAGTAGCAGCATCCGTTGGAGTAACCCTTCTCCAGGATATTACAAGATCATCGTTGATGGAGCTTTCCTTGACTCAACCTATGAGAGAGCTTGGGCGGTTGTAGCCAGAGATGAACTTGGTCACTGTCAAGGGTGCATGAGCTGTTTTGGACGCTCATTTTCCCCTCTTCAAGCTGAAGTAAAGGGTTTTCTTTTAGGCTTAAAACTGGCTAAGGAATTGGGTTATCAAAAGATCGTTTTGGAAGGAGATTGCTTGACTGCGGTTCATCTCATTAAAGGTGACATTAACTGCTTCCCATGGAAGATTAGAGGTCTATTACATGATATTCAAAATCAGCTATCTAATTTTGAAAATGTTAACGTCATTTATAGCAGCCGAGATACAAATGAAGCTTCCCATGATTTAGCAGAGTTCTCTTTGTCTAGCAGAATTTCTAATGTATGGACTACAGAGGTCCCAATATGTATAACCAGTGTTTTGCACTCGGACATGATTTTAAGTTAATATATTCTTCTTTCTTCAAAAAAAAACGAGAGCGGTTTTTACTTCTTAGTTTGTATTTGAATTTAGACCGTGGGTAACTGTAAGAATGTTATTTTAGCTTTAAAATATAGTTTAATAGATCCTCTGAGTCTTTCATCTTCGATCTAGTTGGAAGTGTCCTAATAGACATAAATTTTGGAAAAGCACGTTAAAGTTGAGGAAGAAAAAAATACACACAGAATGGTGTAGCATTGACTTCAAGGATCTTTCAATTCTTTTAGACAATAATTCGATCATTCAAAATAAATTCGCGAGTATAGCAGGTTAGCTTTATACCTTCGGGATTTAATGAAGCCCTAGCCCCTACTAGAACCTCTAGCCACAATTAAATTAGTATATTTTGGGTGACCGTGCAAATTTTGAACCATACTCATTCGTTATAATATATTTCTGATTACATTGTCAAATTTGTTCATATTGACAGATTTTTTGCTACGATGCATATATTCGATTCTAATATATTTCTGGTTACATTGACATACTTTGGTCATACTAGCGGACTTTCTATTACAATGCATATCCTTGAATCAAAAGGGATATTTTAAAATAAAAATAACCGGAACGTGGCCAGGAGGTTGATTTTGATCACGTGACAAGATTAGGACCACAAGACAAGCTTTGGAGTACCTAACGCATTTTGGTTCATGAAGAGCAGTTTAGGTCATAGTGGCAGAGTTTTGGTCACAAGGCAGATTTGAGGTCACCATAATAAGTTTGGTTGGGCGATGAAGCAAAGTTTAGGTCATAGCAGCAGAGTTCCGGTAACAAGGAAGATTTTGAGGTCACAATAAGAAATTTGGGTTTGAGTGATGTATGTTGATTTTAGTTGTAGATTATAGGTGATATAAGATATTTTTTACAATACAGATTTTTGGTTATAAAGAATTTTCTTTTTGCTAATCTCTTGTACTTGGGGTTGCGATGCAAATTTTGGGTCATACAGAATATCTCGAATCATAAACGTAAATTTCAAGTCATATTTCGGATCACAACTGTGGGTTCTGGATTTGTAAGAGCATAAGCTTTTGAGGTCTTCTGGATAACTTGTTGGATATTTTCAAATATGTTTACCACTACGACGGGGAGGGGAGGGAGGAGGGAGACATCCTCCCTAGCTTGACATTTTTAAACCTAATTTAAATATGAACATATCACATCTCGTCTCGTAAGGCACCATTGATTTCTCTTGGAGGTGTCTGCTGGAGATGAAGAGGCAGTAAAGATATTCTCTCTTTCATATACACATTAAAACTCTGACTTTCTTCTTGATGCACTACTAGGAACCAAGACAGTAAACTATGGCAATAAAACAAAGATAATTGAGTAGAACATAGGATTGATAACAATAAAATGTCTATAAATCGAATTTGAGATTAAACCTATCTCTTTCTATAATCAACAGATTATAATTCATATTAGTTTTCGTCTTCCAATCTTCTATTGCCTTCAAATACCTGAATAACACCACTTGAATCTCTTATGATTAATCACACACAGAACAGATTCTGTTAACAATGGATTATCACAAGATGTCTTTAGATCTAACAACAGTTCTAAAGATCTCATCGATACTTTGATCTAGTCTGAGTGAATCTTATATCAGAAGAGAAGATTCTCAAGAATAAACAAACTCGGTGCAATCAAAGTTTCAAAAACCGTTAGTCAATAAAAAAAAATCGAAAACTAATAACACTGCAATTATATAGTTTTCCACCAACGGTACTCGTAGAGCTTCTTGATCCCACAAAAGTCTTTAAACGAGCGGTCGTAAGAGATTTTACCTAATTAGGATACTTTCCTCTCCGATTAGACGGCTCCACTAGAAACAACAAATAATGAAGTTTACCTGGCTCTTAGGATGGTTTGCAAGAAATACAAACTTAGGTATTTATAGACCAAGGATGTTTGGACACCAAGGAATTTCCAAAACCGAAAATATTCTCAAGATATGCAATGAATACCCAAATTAGATCTTCCAAATTCCAATAAATGTTGGTCCAATATTTTCTGAAATCTCTCAAAGAAAATCTCCAATTAGTAATTTTTATTCTCTAGATCTATGCATTAATTGATGGTAATTAAAGCATATAAAACCAAAAACCTTAATTAAAATATTCTTAACTTATTTCGGCACAGAATCACCTTGAGTACCAAGGAATATATTTGAACAACAAATGATAAGAGTTACTGCTCGTGTTCAAATTATGTTGACATCTTTTCATTGCAAATCCTTATTTCATATTTACATGGATATATTTCTTGGAATCGGTTCTACCACACTTCCAAACAAGTTTAGAATTGGTTCTACCAGTATTCCAAGACTACTCTGTGATCGGTCATACCAAGTCACAATGGTTAGTTGTGATTGGTCCTACCAAGTCACATACATGGATTCGGATCGGTTATACCAATCACTAGGATCGGTTCTACCTAAACATGGTATCTACTTGAGATCGGTCACACCAGTCACTAGGATCGGTTATACCAATTATAAGGATCGGTAACACACACTTATGATTAGTCACACTAATTACCAGAATCGGTCACACCAATTACAAGGATTGATCATACCATCTCATGGTGATTACTTAGGATCGGTTACACTAATTACCAGGACCGATCATACCAAATCATAAGTCTAGGTATTGTGATCGGTAATACCAAGATACATAACCTGAGTTAAGATAGGTTATACCAACGCACACATATTGGTCATCCAAATAATACGCAATGAATATCAAGACCAATAAACCTATTGATTTCCCTTTCGATTCATGAAAACAAGTTCATGAATGTAATTCCTTTAAACAAATGTAAAACATTGGATGAAATCTTCACCATTTACCCATACACATAATCATAAAACTACTACGAAGTTCAAAAGATAATCATTATACTTCGTAGTCTAATTCCTTAATGCTATGATCATACTAATATGATCATGTCTCATCACTAAAGTATTATATACAATATGTACAGTATATACATCTTCGCATGTTATGTTTTCAATATAGCACGACTTGAAAGATACGTTAGGAATGAAACAAGTTCAAGCCAATATTACTAACCTCAAGTGGAAGGATGATGTCGTCGTTGTAGTTCGTTACTTCTTCTTATTCTTCAGGTATTCAGAGTAATACTTGTGTTAGAGCACTGCTCAGTCGAACTCGCAAGCGTTGTTATCTCAAGCTTGTTTTCCAAGTTTAGTTGATCAAAACAACATACTTGATTCTAGTCTACTTATAGCTATGTCTCGGACTAGGATAGAATATGTAATTGAGCTTTAAACTTCACGATGTTCACCAATTGAAGACGAAGATCTACTGAGGAGCTTGGAAGATTTTCATCAACAAAAGGTATATGGAGACTAAAACTTATCTATCACTCAGAAGTCTATTCTATTCTATCTTCTAATGAGACTAAGTCGTATAGCTATATAACTGTTACATTATACACATTTGATATTTCGAGCTGAGTTTATCTCGCTTATCTATTTCTTGAAATATGTGTTGGAATCCTTTTGGTTTAGCTATGTTCATCATATTCTTGACGAGTTTAGTTGGAAACAGTTTATTTGTTGGAAACTAAATATTAAGTCAAAAGATGATCATGTGAAAATTACCTTGAACATCTTATATGATTTGTGTGAGATAGTCATTTGATGTTAACTTGGGAAGTTTCGTATTGATCATTTGATCACTTGAAAATTACTTGAAGCTAATGGTATGTGTGAGATTACCATTGTCGTCTTCCAAGGATGTTTCACTGATTGAAATGAGAGTTTAGAACAATTACCCATGTCTGGATGCAACACGGTATGCATACCCAGTATGCGAACTGTATTGTGATGATTCAGGTCCGGAACTCTTGTTTTCGTACCTAGTATGCGAACGGATTTACCTGAGAAGGTCCGGAACTCTTGTTTACGTACCTAGTATGCAAACGAGTTTACCTGAGTTGGGTCCAGAACAGTTTTTCGCGAACCGGGTTTGCGAACGGCTTAACTAGGCCAAGGTTCGGAGCTGATGTTCACGTACCTAGTTTGCGAACATAGTGGTTAAGTTCTAAAATCGATTATGTATGATTTTCATACTTATGAACTGAAACATTTATGGTTTAAGGAATGCAAATTAACTCCGCAAATCGTGTCTTAATGTTCATGAATTTATTCTTGTATAAGTACTTTGTACGATTATGAATTAATCTGATTTTGTTTCAATTTGTTCATATATATTTCTATGAGATAGTGAACAATTGAACAACTCTATATGAAACACAATTAGATTTATTTGATTATCTTTCATGATTGATTGATCATTATATTTGATCTAGAAGTGTCAGATGAATATGGTTAAGTTAAAAGTGTTCATATGGCTAACTTCAGTTAACTGTTATCGAGTCAAACCAATATACAAGTTTAGGTACGGTTACCCATATCTAAATGTAAGTATATTTCATTTATGTGTAACAAGCTAAGACCATCTAACGGTGGAGATTGATTACTTAATTTCTAAGCAGACTCAGCTTGAATCTTAAATCAGGAGTTCATCTAACGGTGAATATTGAATGCTTTGTTACTTAGCTACCTTAGCTTTGATTGAAAGCAACCCTAATTTGAAAGGCTATATAAGGGAGAACTCTAGCAACTGGAAAACCTAATCCCGACACTAACCTGATTCCTAGTTTCAACCTAGAGTCGATTCTCCTTTAACCTAGGTTTTTCCAAAACCATTATTAGGTTAACAACTTGAAGACTTCATTTGGGATTCGTGAAGCCAGATCTAACTATTTTCTCTGTAGTTGCGTATTCTTATCTTACTTGTTCTATCGTATTGAGTTTTATCTTCTCTAAGATTTACTCGAGATTTATCTCCGATAGGTAAGATATAAAAAGTAATCACAACAGTTCTTCGCCTCAGACTCTTGTGATTCCGTAATAACTTATTCTGTTAATCAGTTAGGTTACTGTGAGGTGACTAATATTTCTAGGCTGCTCTTCGGGAGTATAAGGCTGGATTATCAATTGGTTCTTGTTCACCTTGATCTTTGTATCAAAAGACGGAACAAAAACTGAATAAATAATAGACATATCTGTGGGAGACATATTTGTTTATAAGTCTTCAACTTTGGGTCGTAACAACTCTTAGTTGTGGGTGAGATCAGCTAAGGGAATCAAGTGCGCAGAATCCGGCATGGTTCTAGAGGCGTAAGAAACACGACTAAACCTTAATCGGTGTGAGACTTGGTTAGGGCTCAACTACATTCCAGTCCGAAGTTAACTTATAGTAGGATAGTGTCTGTAGCGGCTTAATACAGTGTGGTGTTCAAAGATGGACTAGGTCCCGGGGTTTTTCTGCATTTGCGGTTTCCTCGTTAACAAAATTTCTGGTGTCTGTGTTATTTCTTTTCCGCATTATATTTGTTTATATAACTAAATTTTTGCCCGTGCTATGCACCGGACACACCTAAAACCATCCACCATCATTTTCTTCTTCTTTTAACCATATTTTCGGTTTGGTGTGATGCGGTGCATTACTTTTATCCCTTCTTGATGCATTTTTGATTTGGTGTGGCTCGGCTTCGCCTTGCCCCCTTCTTGATGCATTTTTAATTTGGTGTGGCTCGGCTTCGCCTCGTCCGTCGCTTAAGATTTTTTATTTGGTGTGGCTCGGCTTCGCCTCGCCCATCAGTTTAGATTTTTTATTTGCTTTAGTATATCTTGATCCAATTCAAAATGGATCAAAAACAATTAGTGATTGCTCGTCAAGGATATAAAAAGGTGCCACATTCGAATTAATTACTTCCAGGACCTTAATTTATCAAAACCTTAATACTTAAATTTAAACAATACTCGAGAAGGTCAGCTCTTGTGATATGCATTTTGACGAAAAATGCCAACCTTACTGAGCATGTTACTAATGTAAATAGTTAACATCAAGTAATTGTTGAATCATGGAAAAAAATTCAAACTTACTAATTACACTTGAGCTAAGAAAAACACCATCTCGTTTTCTCTGATCCCACCAAAACTTTGTTGTAGAATCATGGAAATAGTTAACCCGCCGTCCAGCAGCAAACTCAAAAGTGAAGCCCATTTGACTGTAGTATAAGAAACCAAAACTTTCTTAGGCTGGTGCATTCCCCCTTCCATATCTTATTGAGAACCTATAGGATATAACAAAAACATAAGCAAGCAATTTAGTATGAGGATGCTAGTATATAAAGAATCAGTCTATTGACATCTTATTGCTCGATGTTTAACTCATCGAGCAGTTCAGTCAAAGGTTTAACAACCTCGAAATCAGGTCCCATTGTTTCATATTTAACCAACAATGTCAAAGTAGCATTGATAAAATTTACATTATCGACCCTTGGATGGGTTGTCCCTTCGATATACCTTAGCAATTTGGTATTATAGAAATATCCCTGATGAAAGGGTAAAAAGATATAAGAAACAAATATGGAGAACAAAAAAGAGAAGCACTCACTGTCATATAAACTGGGTGCACATATTAGCACCAACAAAATGAATTTATCTGCAATATGATTAGCTCATCGATGTGAAATCAAAACTGCTCAGTTACATGCGAATTCTTTATAATATGAACTACCTCACAGTATATTCCTAGATAAAATATTCCCCGCCAAGGGACTACTTCACTACAGACTACTAATATTACTTGTTATGACCCATGACATCTCAAATGATTGACTATTGAAACCCAAGACAAGTAACAATTATATAAAAAGGTAAATCTAACCATATCTTATTCGGTTCATCTTCTTAAAACATGTCTGCCCATCCTCATCAAAATCGTATCCATGTTAATGGTGCCATGACATCCAGCTGTGTCACTTGTCACCACCTACAACTTGGTAATCTGCAATAAGCCTTGATAGGTAAGAATTTATAGATCAAATGTGAAAAGGCGAGGGTACCCAAATACACCACAATCTTTTTGTTTTCAACCTATAAATCCTCTTACCGAAAGTGATTGTCTATGGACAGAGTCAAGACAATACAAAAAATCGGTATTCACACTTTGTGTGATTGTCTATGGATACGAGATCGAGACAATACAACTACTAAAGTGTGATACTTGATAATAGGTTCGAACTTAACCAAACTCTATAGGATCACTATCAAGTATATCGGAGTTAACGTTTGTGTAATTTACTTTAAATTACATAACCAAATATAATTACGGAAAACAAAAGTAAATCACACAGCAAGATTTTGTTAACGAGGAAAACTGCAAGTGCAGAAAAACCCTGAAACCTAGTCCAGAATTGAATACTCTTAGAATTAAGCCGCTATACAAAATCTACACCAACTTCGTATAGTTGAGACCAAGCAACTACCCCTAGTTCACTTAGTTTTCCAAGTATCCTTGCGCTTCCGACTTCGAAGGTCACGTACTCGTACAATTCCTTTGGATCGTATTCCAAACAGTACAGGAACAACAAATCTGTTTGGTAACAACTCTTTTGATTCTTTCAAGATAAAGATATCTCAAGTCATACGCAAAGGCTCTTCCGTTTAATCTAATAAACTCCTTTGCCTGGTTAGATCAATCTATCCAATAACTACAAAAGTAGTTAAGTTTAGATTCACACTCAATCAAAATAAATATCAAAGAGATATATTGAGAATGCCGATCTCACGCAATTAATCAATCGAATAAATATGATACTAGTTGGATCCCCGCCGATCAAGGTTTGTGCACACACAAAGATATGAGAACTAATAAGAAATCTTCTTCAAATCTTCTTTAATCTTCAATAAACACATGCACAACACCACTTGAATCTCTTGTGATCAATCACACACATAACGGAGTCTGTTAACAATGGATTATCACAAGATGTCTTTAGATCTAACAACAATTCTAAAGATCCCGTCGATACTTCGATCTAGTTTGAGTGAATCTTATATCAGAAGAGAAGATTCTAAAGAATAAACAAACTAGGTGTAATCAAAGTTTCAACAACCGTTAGTCAATCAAATCAATCGAAAACTAATAACACTGCAATTATCTAGTTTCCCACCAATGGTAATCGTAGAGCTTCTTGATCCCACAGAAGACTTTAAACGAGCGGTCGTAAGCGATTTCACCTAATTAGGATACTTTCCTCTCCGATTAGACGGCTCCACCAGAAACAACAAGAATGAAGTTTGTCTGGCTCTTAGGATAGTTTGCTAGAAATGCAAACTTAGGTATTTATAGACCAAGGATGTTTGGACACTAAGGAATTTTCTTGAACCGAAAATATTCTCAAGATATGCAATGAATAGCAAAATTCGGTTTTCCTAATCTTACTAATACTAATATAAAGAAAAGAGGCCTTTTTGGTACGATCCAAATTTTGGTCCGGACTCCTGAAAATTACTAAATTACCCCTATATTATTTTATTTTATTTTATTTTTGTCTGCGTCTCTCCTCATATCATGGTAGATTTCTATAAATTAAGGGGCAAATACATTTTTATGTTGAAGTAGAAATAGAATATAGAACGACAGAAGAAGGAGAACTCTTATTCATTAGAGATAAGTTACAAGTTACATAGGTTTAAGCCTATATATATATAGGCTATGAGGTAAACCTTGGTGACATCTATATGGGCCGCACATACATGGGCTCAAGGCCCTACAACACTCACCCTTGTGCGGTCCAATATTAATGCTTCGTATGTAGTGCTTCACATATAGTGCTTCAGACGTAGTTCTTCAAATGTAGTTCTCTCCTCGATGACCACCATATCTAAGTCTATTGCCTCATTAAAACCTCTCCAGGAAAACCCATAGGGACAAAACCCGAACTTAGGAAAAAGAGCACAATATTACGAAAACTTAGACAGAGTTGAACTCGCATATGTTGCCTCGTTAAAACCTTGACAGGGGAAAACCCGGCGGGATAAAACCTTGATGAAGGGAAAAGAGTACAACGCGATAAGTCTGAAAGTATGCCTTTGTTGATTACCCATACATAATATTGATGAACACCTAGTATATATACGCAATAGTAGTATCAATATTACTAGTTGACTTGTGCCTCCTTGCTTTGCTGTGCTGGTTCTGGAAGTGGTTCCACTTGACAAACTATCGAGTTACATCTCTTTGATTTTGATATTTTCAAGCAATTATATCAATGCAATCTGCATGTATTCATCATTTATCATGTAGTTGTTGTAGTTGTGGTTGCCTCACTAAAAACCTTGCCGAGTAATAAAAACCTTGTGGGGAAAAACTCATCTCGATCGAAGGGAAAAAGAGTACAACACGGCTTCATATTTCGGAGTTAAATATGTCGACATCATATCCTTGGATCCTCCCCCTGATGTCAGCATCTCCCCCTGATTCCATTCAGAGGAGTTTTCAGACAGTTCCTTCAGTCATATACTTTGCGAAAGTGAATATAGGAAATGACTTAGTAAATAAGTCAATCATATCTCCCCCTGATTACTTTCATGGGGGAAGAGATTATTATTCCTTTATGATCAACAACTTTTGGATTGCACTTTCGTTAGCAGTCCTCTTTATGTCTTTGTAGGGATAAAACAAACTCATGTCAATGGTTCCTTTTAAGTATATGGTTACATTCATTATACCATTCCAAAGACGTTGTGTCGGCGCTAAGTTATATCTAGCTAACAAGTTCACTGAGGATGAAATATTTGGTCAAGTACATTATTATACTAAGTACAACAATGCGTCTATTGTACTTAGATATAGGAATTTCATCTCCCAACACGTCTTCGTCATTTTATTTTAGACGAAATGGTCACTTACTTACATTTGAACCTCGACTAATCATGGGAGTGCTATCAGGATGCATGTATGTGTTAAATTGCCTGACAACTTTAGACATATGCAAACTGGTGGAATAATATACCACAAGCTCAATATTCGGTCGAGCTTCCCATATCTTTCATCTCAAATTCGGATTTCAAATAGCTTTTAAGGTCTCTTATTACATCAAGAGTCATCATGTATGTACCATCGACATAGATAGCTACAACTCAAAATCAGGAAATTTCTTGTGAATACGCAAGGAAAAATAACTTACTTGTCTATCCCCTCCAAATCAAATAGCCACTTAGACCGGCATACCACATCCGCCTGATTGCTTCAATCTATAAGTGAGTGTCCTATCTAACTATAAACGCACTCCGTGATTTAGAGTCACTTGATTTGGGCAACAAAAGGCTATCAAGTACTTTTATAAATATATGATATCTCTTGATTATTTCAAAGATACGTAACAACCACATATATATGCTGCATTTCAAGTCCTTTTGAAATTACCAAGCTAACTAAGTAGCGAAACGCTATAATGTTCATTACAAGAGAACAATCCCATGGCTTTGTGAGAAACCTCGCACCACAAGACGAGTCTTTATACTTTAAGACTGCTTTCTTCTCATTATGCTTTGTGACGAATTAATCATGTATGTCCAATAGGCTTTATACTTGGTTGGTTAGCACTACCACACCAAATACCTATATATTTGTCAAAGAACCAAGTTCTACCTGGATTGTATAGGCCAAATAAGCTCTTTGTTGACATTCAACAATAAGAAGCATGGTCTGATCTCATCGTGCTCTATTTCCTAGAGCATCTATATATAAAAATAATCAATAATATGCTCGCACGATTTTTCCATTGACTCGTGTGTGTTCTCATAATCCTTTAGGATTTCATTGTTCTCTGGAATCATTAAACTTCGGAGCGTCCTCCAGTATTGATTCATGGACATAGTCAGAGACAATCAAATAATATGATTTCATTAATGATACAAATTATGTTGTGCCTTACTCATCTACTTCCTTTCTAGGTGAGCATTGATCGAACATAGTGGTATCTCTATCTTCCTTTATGAATCCACGGCCTTAACTACACTTCCACCAAGTGTAGTTGCAACACCTTAGTATCTGGTGTACCCCATACTTAGGATTTCTAACCTTGCAGGCATATTTACAGCTGGTATGTATGATCTTGTCACATTACCGATATCAGTGTACTTTCTTAAAATTGATTATTCTTTTCACTTCACATTTACATTTTTGGAGTACAAGAATCAATATGAGACAAAGTGGGAACACACCACGACAATTCTTGTCGTTCCTTTAGGAAATCCTTTTTCTTATCTCCCCTAGCAACGGGAAGACTGACTCATCAAAGTGACGATCCGTAAATATAACGGATAATAGATTGCCTGCTAAACGTTTCAAATGCGGATAATTGTTTGGAATTCATATCCAACATAACTACTTAATCGTTTTGATGACCAACTATAGTACGATGTAGAGTCGTAGTGGCACATATATAGAACAACCAAAAATGGGTAAGAATACAGATGTCAGTCTTATATCCAGTTACCAACTGGTACGCAAAAATGGTTGACTAATTGTGGGTTCTAAAACGAATAAGTGAATATGCGTGTAATATTGCATATCCCCCAAGCATTTATAGGAAGGTTGTTACGCATAACATATCCTTAAACACCATCTGTAACCTTTGATGGTAGCCTCTGCGAGACCATGGGGTAAGGATGTTCTACATTGATCCTATTAAACATACAATATCCATCAAGTACTTTTGATGTAAATATCTAGCTTTGACAAGTTTGGTGAGTCCTTAAATTGTATAATATGTGCTAGGATTGTTTCAAAAACGCATTATTTCTTGTGATCAATAACTAATTCAACACTTCGAATCATCCACCAGAGCCATAATTCACTTGAATGGTCCACATTCTGTATGGATATGTTCACAAATATCACCTTGTTTCTTTTAAAAGAATGGGTTGTTTACCATTTGCATCTTAGGATGGTCTCAATCTTTTTTTACTAAAGAATGACTTTGTAAAATGAGTTACATGCTTTATTACTTTAAAAGAATAATGGGGGGGAGGTGGTGTTTCTTGTACTTTAGATAGAGTTGATTATGAAAGATGACGTCACTTTGCATTCTTTAAATCTTTGTAATTCTCATTTTCTTGTTCACTCAAATAAAAGGATGTCAATTTGAGTTCTTTCAAAACAGAACATCGTATCACAACCAAAGTGTCTTTATGGTTATGTCAAAACCTGAATGAGTCAATTCCCAAAATTACATTGTCGGTGACGATATGATTCAATTATCCAAATATTAGTGATTTACAGTTCACTAGACTAATTGGCTCATTATTTTCTCTAAAATGTGATTCCTTTCACATTCATTGGAGGTAATTTGTAGATGCATTCCCATTCTCACAATTAGTTTTCATACAATAACCGTTTGCACAGACTTCGTAAAAACTTAACAAAGTGTGATTAGCTCTTGGTTCTTACAGAGCTCATGTAACTTTTAATCTTTATACCAATTAGGAAACAAAGATTGAGCATTAATTTCTTCGCTCGGCTATTACATGTAATGATCCAATCATCGCATGGTATTATATAAGGAAATAATTCAACAATTAGTTTAATATATTTCCTTAAGAGCTTCGTGTAACAAGTGGTGTGGCCTAATTACTTAACGAAAGAAACAGTTCATGAAGATGATTCATAATGTACAAATGATCCTTATAACTCAAATGCTTTAGAGTATTTCAGTCTCATGGAAATGATATACTTTTCATTCCATAAGTGCAGATAATGAATTTAATTCTTATTAACTGGGCAAATTTCTTATTGCCACTGAAGTTGACAAGCAGGGGTATGACCTTGTTTTAACATATAGTGAGTTTGTTGTCCTTTAAACTCTCTATATATCTTGTAGTTCGTTGCTAATATATGATACCTGCATTTCATTGTTTGTACCATTCTCAGTAAAATGTTTATACCAAGTTTCCAACTCCCGTTTCAATGAGTCAGAATTACATATCTGTCTCATGCACGGTAGATACATTTACTTTGTATCGTTATTACTTGAGCCAGAATTACATCTCTGGACCTAGTTTAGAAAAATGTTTATATCTTCTACCATAATTTATGTGTATTCTTTCACATGTTCTACAAATGTTGGTATGATTTAGCACGTCTAACCCTTTGTTATTCGAGGTTCTTTCCATATTTATCCTTGGCACAGTTACGTCAAGTTGAGAAATTTCTTTCTCCCAATGTAAACATTGTTATTTAAGAGAATCTCACATGCCTCCCAAACACTTACATCGGGTTGAATAGCTTACTAAAGACCGTGAATCTCTTGTTACCATACTTCAACATCTACTGTTACTTTAATATAATAGATGAAATTGAAAAAATAAAAATTGAAAGATTTTTCTGACTCATGTCACATTTTGTGAATTTCTTTCCACAAAAGTTGAGGTGCTAATTAGTGGAAATATAGTTTAGATAAGGAATTTAATCAAGTTTGATATCCCTGAACACTGTTGTTTGTGTAAATGCCTATGAGAATTTCATTCCTTTTTCTTTTTTTTAGTTTTGTTTTGGTCTATTCTTCAATAGAAAGATCTCCACCGATGTTTGAGCATTTTTAACTCTGTTTGGTTTTCAAATCGTCAATTGATCATTTAATATGGCTACATAATGAACAAAATTTATTACTATTAGTTGGAGTTTTGCCTTATCATCAGATATTTTATTTTGTGTAATGTGAAGCATTGATGATTTGTCATTTATAACGATCAGCATATATTGTCTGCCTAATTACAATGCCGCTTATAAATTAATTGACACAAACCAGTAAAAACATAGCCCTAAACTTGCATTATTTGGAATATTCAAGCATGGCAGTGGATTGGCATAATCGAACATTGATAAACTTCAGATACTCCTGCATTGCATTCAAAGTATGTTGTTGGCTGACATCTTTATCGTAAATTATACTTTCTAATGTGTGTCTTGAAAATGTGTAAGAGATGAAACCATTGATGAGTAGGAGGGAAATCATGATAATTTTGCAGCTTAATGCTAGAGGACCCAAGTCAGTGAATGGGTGAAAAATTATTCATGCGCCGCAACATTATGCAGAACCTGAGCTCTACACTTGCCAATAGATCTAATACTCGGCAACAACAAAAATTGCTTGACCGGAAGCTTGAGGTTTTTAGGATACATCTAATTATAATAGGATGAATATAAACATGTCCATATATTACAGAAATTGCACTGAGAATGTGAAGATTTATGCGACATTGCTACACTTCAACTACCAATAGTTTATTGATGATTAGTCTATAGACTTTTAGTTTCCTCTTTTTTTCTTCACATGTCAACATATATACATCAACTAACACTTAAATTAGATATGGATCTTGATTTGTTATCTTTTATTGTTGTTTCTATTATAGTTAATTCGGTTGTGGCTCCAACTTTGGAAAATACTAACTTTGGTGAATTTATATGTGTGATGATTTTGATTTCAACTCTTGACAGGCAGTTTAGATAGGATAGAACTCTAGCTTGGTTCTCATAAGTCATGCTTTTGTGGATGGCAGCAATCACCTGTGGGATTAAGATAACTACAATTATACTTATTGTTTTTACTTTTACATTTTTAATATATTTGTATAAGCACATACCAGTTTGTTACATGTTGTTATCATTTCAACTTAGGAAGTAAGTATAATAATGTGACTTGGAGCAGTTTTATAAAGTTGAATCTTAGGATAAAAGAGCAGTTGGGGTGTGCAATTTCAAGTGAATATAATGAAACTATTTTTTTCCCTGCATTTTCGGGCATCAGACATGTCTGGGGGTATCAAATGCGTACAAGAGAACATCTTATTTTTGTACAGTTATAAAAAAAATTAGTGAATGATATTTTACATGTTTTATTACGAAAAAGCAGGCACATCGATGCGCGCAGAATACTCAGTGAATGATATGTATTATACGACAGGAGCATCGCGCGTAAGAGGAAAAAAGCACTTTTGTGGGTGTTGCAAAGTTTCTGGGCCGGCGACATCACTGAAGTCAATTTCCCATAGTAAATAAAAATAAAAAATGCAATGTCCTACTTATAAAGAACTTGGTTAAAGGGAGAAATCGCTGATCTACAATGGTTAATGTCTTTGTTTATAGATGCGGTACTTACAAAGTACTGATATTGTTTCACTTATGTACTGATATTGTTTCACTTACTTATTAAACTGTATTACATAAAAGACTAATGCCATTGTGCTCTGTTATATATCAATCTTGGAAATTGGAAATTGAAAAATTATTTGATGGAAAATTCGAGTTTTAGTTATAATTATTTTTTGCAGATTAGCTTCTAATGAGTTTTCACCACTTGGCGTTTATCGTTGACATTGATCATTGACCGAGTGTTTACTTTGATCGTTGACTAATACACGAAAAAAATAAAATTACGAAACGAATGGAACGGCAGGCGCATCGCGCGTGCGTGCTATACTAGTTCCAATAAATGCTTGTCCAAAATTTTCAAAATCTCTCAATAGAAAATCTCCAATTAGTAAATGCGCATTACTAATTTGTATTCTCTAGAGATATGCATTTAATTGCTGGTAATTAAAGCATATAAAACCAAAAACCTTAATTAAAAGATTCCCAATTTATTTCGGTACAGGATCTCCTTGAGTACTAAGGAATATATTTGAACAATAAATGATAAGAGTTACTGTACATGTTCAAAATATGTTGACATCTTTTCACTGTAAATCTTTATTCATATTTACATGGATTTACATTCTTGGAATCGGTTATACCACACTTCCAAACCAGTTTAGAATTGGTTGACCTGTATTCCAAGATAGCTATGTGATTGATCAAATATCAAATCACATACGTGGGTTCAATCGGTTCTACCAATCACTAGGATCAGTTATACCCCAATATGGAAATACTTTTGACCGGTCACACAATTACCAGGACCGGTTACATCAGTTACCAGGACCGGTTACCATATTCCATGGTATTGCTGTTGATCGGTCACACCAGTTACCAGGATCAGTTAAACCAATTACCAGGATCGATTACACCAATTACCAGGACCGGTTACCAATTATAAGGATCGATTACACAATACATTGTGATAGGTCACACCAATTACAAATATCGATCATACCATCTCATGGTGATTACTTAGGATCGGTTAC
The DNA here is from genome assembly GCA_023531105.1 of Papaver atlanticum. Taxonomy (NCBI): domain Eukaryota; kingdom Viridiplantae; phylum Streptophyta; class Magnoliopsida; order Ranunculales; family Papaveraceae; genus Papaver; species Papaver atlanticum. The sequence goes on along the minus strand of JAJJMB010016419.1, from coordinate 348,847 downwards.
ACCAATTACTAAAAACTAGTTATACCGAATCATAAGTCAGGCATTATGATTAGTTATACCAAGATACATAGCAAAGTTATGATCGGTTCTACCATCTCACACATATTGGTAATCCAAATATTTGCAATTAATAGCAGTACCAATAAGCCTAACGATTTCCCTTTCGATTCATAAAACAAGTTCATGAATGTAGTTCCTTTAAACGAATGTAAAACATTGTTTTCTAGGATGAAATCTTCACCATAACCCATTCACATAATCATAACAGTATATACAAGATTATGTCGATGTCATATCTACGAAGTTCAAAAGATAATCGTTATACTTTGTAGTCTAATTCCCTAATACTATGATCATACAAATATGACCATGTCACATCACTAGAGTAACATACAATATTTACAGTATATACAGCTTCGCAGTTATGTTTTCAATATAGCACGACTTGAAAGATACGTTAGGAATGAAACAGTTCAAGTCAATATTACTAACCTCAAGAGAAAGGATGATATCGTCATTGTAGTTCGCTTATTCTTCACATTCTTCAGGTCTTCAGAGTAATACTTGTATGTCTAAACATTCCTAGACTTTCTAGTCTAACCTAAACGAAGTTGACTCTAGTATATAATCAAACGACTTTAGATGAGTTTTGACACACTAAAATATGACAACCAAACTTGACATACCAACGCTTGGTGAGTTCAACCGAGCTATGCTCTAACAAAATGTATTAGACTTTCACATTAAGCCTAAAACTGGTTGAGTTTATTAGATACAACGATAATGCAAATATGCACATAATTCAAACACACTAATAACCCTTACATTTTCTACATCTCAATAACTTTTGTTCAGATAAAGACATAAGAGAACCAAAAAAGAAAAGAGAACTGAAGAGTAGTATAATCAAATAGTAAGAGAATCAAAATTAAGTTTTGATATTAACCTTATTAATCTTGCAATTTCTATGATTAACCACATATGAATCTGCAAAAATAAATAAAAACATATTAGGTTTTGAGATTGTAGAAAGACATTACTTAAAGCTAACCTTCTACTCCAGTTCTAAAGTACTCATGCCTGTTGAGATTTGTCTAGTTCTGTTTCTTTTCACCATACTTCTTCCTCCACTAGTGGCAAATATTTATGAAAAGACAAGGGTACCCAAATACACCACAATCTTTAATTTATCTACCTATAAGTCCTCTTACCGAAAATGATTGTCTATGGACAAAGTCGAGAAAATACTACAAATCGGTATTCACACTTTGTGTGATTGTCTATGGATATGAGATCGAGACAATACGACAACCAAAGTGTGATTACTTGATAATAGGTTCGGACTTAACCAAACTCTATAGGATCACTATCAAGTAAAGCGGAGTTGACGTTTGTGTAATTTGCTTCAAATTATATAAACAAATATAATTGCAGAAATAGAAAAGTAAATCACACAACAAGATTTTGTTAACGAGGAAAACTGCAAGTATAGAAAAACCCCGGGACCAAGTCCAGAATTGAATACTCTCGGAATTAAGCCGCTATACAAAATTCACACCAACTTCGTATAGTTGAGACCAAGCAACTACCCCTAGTTCACTTAGTTTCCTCAGTATCCCTGCGCTTCCGACTTCGATGAGTGTACGCACTGGAACAATTCCTTTGGATCGTATTCCAAATAGTAAAGGAACAACAAATATGTTTGGTAACAACTCTATTGATCATTTAAGATAAGATATCTCAAGTCATATGCAAAGGCTCTTCCGTTTAATCTAATAAACTCCTTTGCCTGGTTAGATCAATCTATCCAATAACTACAAAAGTAGTCAAGTTTAGATTCGCAATCAATTAATATATATTCCAACAAGAAACTATAAAGTGATGCTGATCTCACGCAACTAATCAATCGAATAAATTCGATTCTAGTTGGATCCCAGCCGATCAAGGTTTGTGCAACACAAAGATATGAGAAACCAATAAGAAATCTTCTTCGTCTTCAAATCTTCTTTAATCTTCAATTAAACCTGCACAACACCACTTGAATATCTTGTGATCAATCACGCACATAACGGAGTCTGTTAACAATGGATTATCACAAGTTGTATTTAGATCTATAAACAGCTCTAAAGATCACGTCGATACTTTGATCTAGTTTGAGTGAATCTTATATCAGAAGAGAAGATTCTCAAGAATAAACAAACTAGGTGCAATCAAAGTTTCAACAACCGTTAGTCAATCAAATCAATTGAAAACTAATAACACTGCAACGGTACTCGTAAAGCTTCTTGATCCCACGGAAGTCTTTAAACAAGCGGTCGTAAGAGATTTCGCCTAATTAAGGTACTTTCCTCTCCGGATAAACGGCTCCACTAGAAACAACAAAAAGATGAAGTTTTCCTGGCTCTTAGGATAGTTTGCTAGAAATGCAAACTTGGGTATTTATAGACCAAGGATGTTTGGATACCAAGGAATTTCCAAACCGAAAATATTCTCAAGATATGTAATGAATGACAAAATTCGGTTTTCATAATTCAAGTAAATGTTTGTCCAATATTTTCCGAAATCTCTCAATAGAAAATCTCTAATTAGTAAATACACATTACTAATTGTTATTCTCTAGAGATATGCATTTAATTGCTGGTCATTAAAAGCATATATAACCAAAAGCCTTAATTAAAAGATTCTTAATTTATATCGGTATAAGATCTCCTTGAGTACTAAGGAATATCTTTGAAGAATAAATGATAAGAGTTATTGTCCGTGTTCAAAGTATGTTGACATCTTTTCTCTGTAAATCATCTTTCATATTTACATTCTTGGAATCGGTTATACCACACTTCTAAACAAGTTTAGAATTGGTTCACCTGTATTCCAAGACTACTATGTGATTGATCAAATATCAAATCACATTCATGGGTTCAATCAGTTCTACCAATCACTAGGATCAGTTATACCCTAATATGGAAACACTTGTGATCGGTCACACAAGTGACCAGGACCGGTTACATCAGTTACCAGGATCGGTTACATCAATTACCAGGATCGGTTACCATATACTCTTGATATTGCTTGTGATCGGTCACACCAGTTACTAGGATTGGTTACACCAATTACTAGGACCGGTTACACCAATTACAAGGATCTATTACACAACACTCTGTGATCGATCACACAAATTACTAGGATCGGTCACACCAATTACAAATATTGATCATACCATCTCAGGTGATTACTTAGGATCGATTACACTAATTAATCAAAACTAGTCATATCAAATCATAAGTCAGGCATTGTGATTAGTTGTACCAAGATACATAATAAAGTTACGATCGGTTCTACCAATCTCACACATATTGGTAATCCAAATATTTATAATGAATAGCCGCACCAATAGGCCTAGCGATTTCCCTTTCGATTCATAAAACAAGTTCATGAATGTACTTCCTTTAAACAAATGTAAAACATTGTTTCCTAGGATGAAATCTTCACCATTACCCATTCACATAATCATAACAACATTCATAAGATTATGTCGATGTCATATCTACGAAGTTCAAAAGATAAGCGTTATACTTCGTAGTCTAATTCCCTAATACTATGATCATGTGATCATGTCTCACTACTAGAGTAATATATCCGATATACAGCTTCACAGTTATGTTTTCAATATAGCACGACTTGAAAGATACATTAGGAATGAAACAGTTCAAGTCAATATTACTAACCTCAAGAGGAAGGATGATGTCGTCGTTGTAGATCGCTACTTCTTCACGTTCTTCGGGTCTTCGAGTAATACTTGTATGTCTCAACAGTCCTAGACTTTCTAGTCTAACCTAAACGAAGCTGTCTCTAGTATATAATAAAGCGACTCTTAGATGAGATTTGACACACTAAAATATGACAACCAAACTTGACATACCAACGCTTGGTGGGTTCAACCGAGCTATGCTCTAACAATTTAACCTAAACCCAAAAAAATCCAACTAATAAGCAACAAAATCACAAACCTATCAAAATTCTTCAGTTGAATGAGCTCACAATGAAGTTTTATTTAACAACCAAAAACAATTTTAATTTACCTGTGCTGTGAAACAAAAGAATAAGTTCTACAGTCCTTACAAATTTTTATCACTGAGTGAATAAAACAGAAACCCTAATTACTTCAAATTTTTCCTGGAAAGATCTGTGAATTAAAAAAAACAATCAGATTGGTATATGTTGGTTAGGTTTGTATGCATATCGTATCTGTCCGGGAAAGATATGAAAAGAAAATTAAGAAGAAGACATTAATATTACCTTAATTTGGCTTCAATAAATAGATCACGATTAAAAAATTCCATGCTCAAGATGGAATTTGAATAGTAATAACTCTGAATCTAAACTACAAACCTGATTCGTAAGATACAGGGTTAGATGTGCTTGGACATTATAGTTTGGAAACCCCTATCGACGTTGATATTGGTTATCGACGAACAACCAAGAACGGGGAGAGAGGGAGGAGAAAAGAGACGAAAGAAAGAAGATTGCGTCTAGGTTAGGGTTTTTTTCTCTCTGTGGTTTTTTTATTTTTTTCCCGGGGAAAAAGGAATGACGTGGATAAAAATTAGAGGAGGGAGAAACAAAATTAGAGAAGTTGGAATGATTCAAAATTAGAGAATTGAGAGACACGTGGCGAGGGAGGTGGTGTTAACTTTCAACGCATGGGTAGGTTTTTGTCATCTTTCAATGTGGGGGATCATATGACTTAGGATTATAAAGGTTTAGATTGAAATATCACAGGTTGTGCGTAGTGCAATCATTTGATAAATCCGACCTTGATTGTTTGATTGAACTTGATTGACACTTAGGCATTGGTCTTTGGTACCATCCAATTTATTTCTCATATCAATCAGGCTCACGGATTTCTATCTGTTCAATTTGCTGATTGTGTTGAGAAATAGAAATAAAGCTCTTTGATATATTTCTTGATTGAGTCTCACTTTTAAGTTGGTGCTCTCAGAATTATATTGGGGTTTTGTCCATACAGATTGTCGAACGAATTATTGGGTGTGGTTGTTGTACCCCCGTTTTTTCAATTGGTATCAAAGTAGGCAAACACGATAAAACCTGATAAGTTTGTGTTTGTTTGATCCTAAAAGTTGTCCTAATGGGAAATCACTTTGGTGAAGGTGTGTTTTGAGAAGCATAATCTTGGTAACATCTTCAATGGTCTTGGTGAAGGATTTGACACTCTCGCAAGAATCTTTTATGCTAACATCCATGATGTTAATCTTGATAACTTGGAATTCAAGACTATGATAAATAAGAAAAAGATTCTAGTTGATAGAGAGTTTATTTGAAAGATTACCAAAATTCCTTGGGGTAATTTTTTTCTTCCAAGACCAAAAGGAAAAAGACCATCTTATGAAGCCATTTCTTTTGGTCTTTGTCGCAAGAAGTTTGATTGGATAGAAGGGAAATTTCCTACCCAAGAACTTAGCATTGCCTTGAGGATCTTCGAAAAAACTTGGCATTTCTAATTTTTGTCCCTCCACGATTGAAAACTCCTGTTGGAGTCGTGAATTTACGGGGTTGGTCTATTTCCTTGAAATGGATGCTCAAGGTCTTGATATTTGTGGATTTATCATTCTTCAAATGGTCTCGATGACGTCATCCAACAAGAAGTTAGGCTTTCCATGCTTAATTGGGAAAATATTTAGTGCACATTCCATTCCTCCCATTGGCAACTCTATTGGAACTCCCAAACTAGTTCGTCCAAGTATTATCAAACGTATTAAGACTAATTTCTACAAAAGACAAAGATGTGATACTATTGACGGTTCTTGTCATCGTACCACCTTGGGTCTTCTTCAACAAATTAACAAGGGTGTTTGTAAGGTCAATTCCATGGTAAAATGTGTGGAAGAACAATTATGTGTGATTGCTACAAAATTTCCCGGAATCAAGGAAGAAATGGATAAAGTTCAAGCCTCTTGGATTGATTCCGATGATGGTGAAGATGATGATTAACTTCTTTATCTTTTGGTTTTATTGCCTTGGAAACTTCTTATGAGAATTTATTCTTATGTTTAAAAAAGATAACTAGGGTTTGGAATAGCAATTATTGTGATTACACATAGCTATTTCAATGATTTTCATCTTGCAATGTTTTTAGATTTATTTATTTAAATTCTAAAGTTATTTGAAGATGATTTTTGCAGTATTTAATCTTTTGATTTTATATGTTGTAATTTTTATGGTGAGATGTATGCCTTTACGTTCGTGAACTGTGCTAGTATCTCATAATTGCTCAAAAGTTAAGTCAATTATGTCTTTGTGCAAATATTGATAAAAGATAGAACGAAATTTTAAAAATTCCGCAGTATTGATCTTTCCATGATCCACTTTTATGTGAAAGTACTGTATTGCTCCATAAGTCTTCTTATGTTGAGCGTTTTCGATTAAATTAATCAATAAGGTCTCCTTGTCGTTAATTTATTCGAGTTTACTGGATACAAATTCATTTGATTTGTTAATGTCCAAAGAAATCCTTCTTTTCTTGTAAAAGTAAGGTCGCTCATGTTGTTCTCTTGGGAATGACATCAAATGGGGGAGAGTTCTTAAATAAACTTGTGCTTAATTGCCATATCTTTGTGGGGAGTGAGGTTGTGGAATATTGTAGGAGTTATCTTGTATCTTTATAAACTCCTTGATGAATACACTAAGTTTCGACTATGTGAAATCATCGAAACAAAGTTGATATGCTCTCTTTTAGTCATGAATTATCTCTTTGAGAATTTCATTATAATCCCGTAGTTTTCGTACCTTTGCCAATTTATATTGACAAAAGGGGGAGAATTATTTGGTAGTTCACACTACATAAATTCGTACCTTTGCCAATTTATATTGACAAAAGGGGGGAGAATTATTTGGTAGTTCACACTACATACACATGGTTACGGATCATTATGTAAGGGGGAGTGGTTTTCATTTTAAGATGGAAGTATTTACTAAGGGGGAGTGACACATATCACCATAGTATTATTTCAAAGTTGTGATGCAATTGGAATTTGATTCGATATAATAATACTATGACACTATATAACAATGATTGAGAACATCTGTTTTCTTATTGTTATGGCTACGGATCTTCAACAACAATGATGCTGAGTTGAACACGTTCAGAATCGCTGGAGTACTTGGAGTAGCGAAGAATTCAAGGAAAGTTGAAGATCCAAGGAAATCAACCATGATGGATGAGAAGCTACAAAGTTTATTTATTTTGTAATCCATATGTATTGATAGTTTTGTCACTAAAATTGACAAAGGGGGAGATTGTTAGAACATTGCTCGGTCGAACTCGCAAGTGTTGTTATATCAAGCTTGTTTGTCAAGTTTAGTTGATCAAAACTATATACTTGATTTCTAGTCTACTTATAGCTATGTCTCGGATTATGATAGAATGTGTAGTTGAGCTTTAGACTTCACGGCGTTCACCAATTGAAGACGAAGATCTATTGAGGACCTTGGAAGAACTTTATCAACAAAAGCTATATGGAGACTAAAACTTATCTATCACTCAGAAGTCTATTTTATTCTATCTTCTAAAGAGACTATGTCGTATAGCTATATAGACTGTTGCATTATACACATTTGATATTTCGAGATGAGTTTATCTCGCTTATCTATTTCTCGAAATATGTGTTGGAAGCTTTTTTCTTTAGCTATGTTCATCATATTCTTGACGAGTTTAGTTGGAAACAATTTATTTGTTGGAAACTAAATATTAAGTCAAAAGATGATCATGTGAAAATTACCTTGAAAATCTTATATGATTTGTGTGAGACAGTCATTTGATGTTAACTTGGGAAGTTTCGTATTGATCATTCAATCACTTGAAAATTAATTGAAGCTAATAGTATGTGTGAGATTACCATTGGCGTATTCCAAGGATGTTTTAATGATTGAAATGAGAGGTTAGAACAATTATCCATATCTGGATGCAACACGGTATGCATACCAAGTACACGAACTATATTGTGATGATTCAGGTCCAGAACTCTTGTTTGCGTACCTAGTATGCGAACGGATTTACCTGAAAAAGGTCTGGAGCTCTTGTTTGTGTACCTAGTATGCGAACGGTTTTACCTAAGTTGGGTCTGAAACGGTTGTTCGCGAACCGGGTTTGCAAACATCTTGACTAGGCCAAGGTCCCAAGCTGCTGTTAGCGTACCTAGTTTGCGAACACAGTGGTTAAGTTCTAAATTCGGTTATGCATGATTCTCATACTCATGAACTAAAACATTTATGATTTAAGGAATGCAAATTAACTTTGCAAATCGTGGCTTAATGTTCATGAATTGATTCTTGTATAAGTACTTTGTACGATTACGAATCAATCCGATTTTGTTTCAATTTTTTAATATATAATTCTATGAGATAGTGAACAACTAAACAACTCTATTTGAAACAAAATTAGATTCATTTGATTATCTTTCATGATTGATTGATCATCATATTTTACCTAGAAGTGTTAGATGAATATGGTTAAGTTAAAAGTGTTCATATGGCTAACTTCGGTTAGCTATTATTGAGCCAACCCAATATACACGTTTAGGTACGGTTATCCATATCTAAATATAAGTATATTTCATTTGTGTGTAACAAGCTAAGACCATCTAACGGTGGAGATTGATTTCTTAATTTCTAAGCAGACTTAGCTTGAATCTTAAATCAGGAGTTCATCTAACGGTGAATATTGAATGCTTTATTACTAAGCTATCTTAGCTTTGATTATAAGCAACCCTCATTTGAAAGGCTATATAAGGGAAAACTCTAGCAATTGGAAAACCTAATCCCGGCACTTTCCTGTGTCCTAGTTGCAAACTAGAGTCGATTCTCCTTTTACCTAGGCTTTTCCAAAACCGTTATTATGTTAACGACTTGAAGACTTCATTTGGGATTCGTGAAGCCAGATCCAACTATTTTCTCTGTAGTTGCGTATTCTTATCTTACTTGTTCTATCGTATTGAGTTTTATCTTCTCTAAGATTTACTCGAGATTTATCTCCGATAGGTAAGATATAAAAAGTAATCACGACAGTTCTTCGTCTCAGACTCTTGTGATTCTATAATAACTTTTTCTATTAATCAGTTAGGTTATTGTGAGGTGACTAATATTTTAGGATGCTCTTCGGGAGTATAAGACCGGATTATCAGTGGGTTCCTGTTCACCTTGATCTTTGTATCAAAAGATGGAACGAAAACCGAATAAATAATAGACATATTTGTGGGAGACAAATTTGTTTATAAGTCTTCGACTTTGGGTCGTAACAACTCTTAGTTGTGGGTGAGATCAGCTAAGGGAATCAAGTGCGCAGAATCCGGCGTGGTTCTAGAGGCGTAAGGAACGCGACTGTACCTTAATCGGTGTGAGACTTGGTTAGGGCTCAACTACATTCCAGTCCGAAGTTAACTTATAGTAGGCTAGTGTCTGTAGCGGCTTAATACAGTGTGGTGTTCAAAGCTGGACTAGGTCCCAGGGTTTTTATGCATTTGTGGTTTCCTCCTTAACAAAATATATGGTGTCGGTGCTATTTCTTTTCCGCATTATATTTGTTATAATTGAAATATCACAGGTTGTGCGTAGTTCAATCAGTTGATAAATCCGACCTTGATTTTTGGATTGAACTTGATTAACACTTGGGCATTGGTCTTTGGTACCGTCCAAGTTATTTCTCATATCAATCAGGCTCGCAGATTTCTATCTGCTTGATTTGTTGATTGTGTTGAGAAATGGAGATAAAGCTTTTTGATATATTTCTTGATTGAGTCTTACTTTTTAGTTGGTGCTCTCAGAATTATATTGGGGTTTTGTCCATACAGATTGCCGAACGAATTATTGGGTGTGCTTGTTGTACCCCCATTTTTTCAACTTGTATGTCTCAACATTCCTAGACTTTCTAATCTAACCTAAACGAAGAAGACTCTAGGTATTAGCTTTTCCAAAGGTATTAGCTTATGAATTGAGCTTATGAATATAGAAAAAGAAAGAGATATATACAGATGTACCCCTATTGAAATACCCGATAGAAAAATGTACCCCCGTTTTTTTGACATTTGCAAATCTACCCTTGTCGTCAACTTTTCCATCCCATTATAATTTACTTATTTACCCTTTACCCGTTGCCATGTTAACCTTCTACATTAGTTTTCATGTTCGTCGATCTCGGTTCAAGATCGTTTCACCATTTTCAGGTTTGTTACGTCATTCCCCAAAAGGGTTCATCATTCCCAAGTTCAGGGTTTAGGGTTTTTAGTTTAGGGTTCGTCATTCCAAGTTCAGGGTTCATCATTCACAAATTTAGGGTTCGTCATTTCCAAGTTCAGGGTTCGTGGATTTTATTTCAGGGTTCATCATTCCCAAATTTAGGGTTACGAATTTTTAGTTGGTGGAAAATCAACCAAGCACAAAAGAGATGTGGTTCATGGGTAAATAGGAATTTTTAGTAGGTGAGATAACTGCCACCTTGCACTTAACTGGATGGAAACCGTTTTTTTTCAAAAAAAAAAACAGTGGGACCAAGTCAAAACAGGAGTACATTTGTAAAGTTCAAAAAAATGGAGGTATATTTGAAAAACAATAAAAAAACAGAAGTACATCTGAATTTTACCCAAAAAGAAATTATTGGGCCTAAATTAGGCTTTGGAGCCAGCTGGGCAGGGGGTGCAAGTGCACACCCTTGCACTGGTCTGGCTCCTCCCCTGGTATGGTTGCGACCTTCAAGCTCTCTTGAGCAGCGCATGTCCATTCCATGGTTTTCTGATATATCTACAATCATTGTATTCCTCCCGATTGTAGAGAGAATTCGGCCTCGAATTCTACTTTTATAATTTCCTCCATATATTTGTTTGCAACAACATAACTTCTTCTCACACAAGTCACAACTCAAACTAATACTTTCCGCCATTGTAAAACTTGAATTTCATGAGTAGAATTATCATAAAGCAGTACTGGAATACTTACTATGTTAGGTGAATTTTTCTTCATAATACTCCTCCCCTTGTTAGAGAAAATTCTCCCGCGAATCTTCCCGGTATAATTTTCTCCACAAGTTCCTTTAAGAATAAACTCTTCGTTGTACTTATAAAAATATGACCTTGCATTAAGATTGTCAACCATATTCAAAGCTTGATTCTTATAACCAGAATGATATAGGTTTACGGGAATACTTACGATGCTTGCCTCTTCTCGCATAAGAGAATCAGTATGATCTGGTTAAGAGAAAACTTTTTCTTCATCTTCCGGGAAAGTATCATAAACTAGTGGTAAATCTCAATTCACGGCAACTATATCATCTTCACTCTCACACAATGAGAAATGGTGTTTCCTCACGAACAACAAGTTTGTCTTAACTCTCACACAATGAGAACGGTGTTTCATCGTGAATAACAGGTCTATGAAAAAGATTTTCATCGACTACTGCGTCTTCATGATCATATATTTTAGAAACTCCTTCCGATGAATCTAAAGGGTTGCGTCGGCCTTACGGTATCTCCATTCGGTCTCCCGCACGTCCCTGCCGCTCTAATCTTTCCAACCGTCGCAACAAGTTCTTCAACTTGCTTCTCTGCTCCATCCTTTCCAACCGTGGCAACATGTCCTCAACCAAGGTTCGTAATTCAGGAAAATCTAAGTATCCATTACCTCAACCACCACCTCTATCTCTACCTACCATTGTAGAAACTAGGGTTTGCTGGTGTGTTTTGTTTTAGCGCCAATTGATGCACTACTAGGAACCAAAACAGTAAACTAGGGCAATAAAACAAAGATAATTTAGTAGAAAATGGGATTGATAACAATAGTCTATAAATCGAGTTTGGGGTTAAACCTAACTCTTTTCTATAATCAACGGATTATAAGTCATCGGAAAAATATAATAAAAGTCCGCCTTGTAAAGAAACCTAATAGTCTATTTATACTAGAAAGATAACCCTACGAAAAGAAACCTAAGACTAATGACATAAAAGCCCTTCTACAGATACAACGTAGTAACAAAATCTACCGCAATCTAATTAGAAAACAACCATAAAGAAAAAAGGTTATTACGACCCTGCATCACTTCTTCTTACTAAGCATCATCAGAAACCTAATCTCATATGTTGTTCGTTGGATCAAGGGGTACAAACCCTGAATCCAACTACGTGGTTATAGGGCTACATTGTATTCTAAAGGAATTTGTTCACGTACTCATTGTAATCGCCAATTTAATTGGGTGGGTAGAAATAATTGTGTGAAAAAATCTTTTAAAGCCTTGAAGTAGGAAGTACAACATCTCTGATTATTTTTTCAAATCATAGGCGCCTTTACATCCTAAAGTCAGATACTATTGGACCTTGCTTATTATATTCGGTTTAGCCAGCCTAACATTGAAGCACTTCAACTCTCCAAACGTTTGGCAGGAGACCTGTGCATGAATGGTGGCAGAAAGACTCAAATTGATCCATGAGGAGTCGAGGGCGCCATCCAAATTTAGAGGATCAAGGTCTTTAAACTGCTATTGATATTTTAGCTTTCGCTCTGAGTTTAGCAATCTAATTTCAAACAGAAGTTTCCAGGACAGAATGACACTAAGTTGGAATGGATGTTTTCATTTGGCAATATGAAAAACTTGCTTGAAATGGAACTTCAGCTTTTAGAACATTGTGTCCTTACACCAAGGTCAAAGAAATAAGATTAATGATCTCTATATATAACATATAAGAATTGACAGTACAGCTCAAAATTGTTTCGAGTCTACATAGCCTTATGACATGACCTTTCATTACTATGTTAGAACAAACTCTCTACCACTCTTCCTCCGATCCGGGCATAGTGGATCGCTTGGGGCTATAAAATGAAAAGCCGAACTCCAAATGTATCTTTGAATCTTCAAAAAAAAGGAAGTAATATTGACAGATTTTTTTACATTTACCTCTCAAATAAACCTTTGACATACACCATGCCCTTCTCACTAAGTTGAAGCTCCTTCCTCAATTGCTCAACCTGTTGATCATCCCCTTGGACGACAATCTCAGATAAAGTTCCATCCTCTGCAACCATCATTTTCACCTGTATTTGTTCCTTTCTCGACGCCTTCTTCCAGTAATATGCTCCTCTGCATCATCACCATGTCATAAAGCAAAGAAAATAATGAAGCCAGAAAAATTCTATGAAATGCAGCTTTTTCTGGTTAATCTATGATGTTTCACTCATGAGTGGAAGCAGTAACTTACGCCAAGGGGCTTAACACGGTGAGGTAGTACCATTTGTCACCAACATCAGGCACCGTAATGGTCAGCACAAGGCCAACACTGAGCAAGCTGATGCATGTGCAGAATGTGAGCAATGCAGCTTGACTACTACTTGGTACCATCTCTCCTTCAAACCTTCACATTTTAAAGTCAAAACATCAATTACCATTTTTTTTATGCATACAATATAAAGTGCTGGAAAGAATAGAACTTGAAGGGAGAAGGAAGCATACGTAATTGTCTCTCCCCGGTCAGAAACGGAGAAATTGTTACGGGTAAAGAAAGAAAGAATTTCGCCAGCAACTTGATTCGGCCCTTTCATTTTCGCTTCACCTTCTCCAACAAAAGTTTTCTGCACTACCTGTTTGCACCAGTAAACCAAAACCAAGAACACAAACATTAAGAAACCTCAAATATGGTAAGGAACACAGAATATTAAAAAACTCAAGCATCATATAATCTTAATCTGCACCTTGGATTTGACAGAGCGTTTAATGAGCGACCATAATCCTGGAACAGAAATGACAAACAGACCCAGTGATGTATAATAGCTTGCCAAGGAATACCCTGTACTAGTCTCAGTCACTGCTGTTGCTACATCTGTTGCAGCTTCAGCTAGTAGTAGTGGTTCTTGAAGGAGGTTGGAGAGCTGAACGCCTACTAACCTCTTAGTTGGTCTTATGGCTTGAAATGGTACTACTAGCCATGGTTGTTGTTGTTGCTGGAGTTGTAACTGTGTACAGTCTCTAGTTGCTTTGAATTTGCAAGAAGGTGAAGGAGAATGTAGTGGAGAAGATGATAGAAGCTTCATCGATGCCATTGCCATTTGGTGTGTGTTTCTGTGTGTGAGCGAGAGGTTCACTCTAATCTGATCTTTTTCTGGGATACAAAAAAAAAATTAAGTTACTCGAAAACCCTTTGAATTACAAGATATTTCAGAAGTACCCTCAGACTATTCGTGATGTATATCAAGAAGAAATACTGCCAAGAAGAAGAAATACTTCCACGTTTTCTCATCTGGATCTTGCAATTCAATGGCCGACTTATTTTAGACAGAAAAATTATGTATATGAAGTTACACCCTCTCTACACCTCTCTCTGTAAACTTTAAAATCAAATCTGTGATGATAAAGATGCTAGCTAGACTACAATAATACAACATCCTTCTAGTAAAGTGTAGAAGGAATGGGAAATGAAATGAGCGTGTATGGGGAGCATGAAAGCCACATATTTTCTTACTTTACTATGATGTCTTATCTTCTCATATCCTTATTTCATCTGCAAAGGAAGACAACAGTTGGACTAGAGACAGAAAGACATGGCACTTCAAGCACCGGTAACTGCAAAGCTCAAGAACTCTAGTCCTGCTGCTGCTAATCTCTTATCTCCTTCAACTAGTCATGTTGGATTAAGGCAAACATCAGATCACTTTGCACTCAAATCAGCATTTTTCTCTTCTTCTATTCAGCTCTCTGCACTTTCTCCTCCTAAAGAACAAACTACATCCCCTAAAACTTCCCGTGCACCTAAAATCTCTATGCGTGCTGCTTCCAAGCAATCCTACATTTGTCGCGACTGCGGGTATTTTTTTCTACTCCCTCTTTGGGTTCATTGTAATGATGTAATCTGCATATACATATGAGGGTATCTGTGTTTACAACTGTTATTGTGTGTTTCATGGGATTCTAATATGAAGTTTCTGTATACTGCAGGTATATTTACCAAGACCGTATACCCTTTGAGAAGCAACCTGACAAGTACTTCTGTCCAGGTAAATAATCTATTACAAAGCCCCCCAAGAATTCTGTTGAATCCAGGTCTTATTTCCAATGCAACAACTGACCATCTGGACATTCATTTAGTTTGTGCTGCTCCAAAACGAAGATTCAGGGTTTACGAACCACCAGTAAGTAAGAATGCAAATGCTACAGACATTCGAAAAGCCAGAAAAGCAGAGCTTCAAAGAGATGAAGCAGTCGGGTAATATACACAAACAAGTGGACGATCAAGTGATACTGTTCTCAACTTGTAACTAATTTTCGATGCATTTAACTGGATTACAATCTCTTTTTGCAGTAAAGCATTGCCCATAGCAATTGCAGTTGGAGTTGCAGCGTTGGCCGGGTTATATTTCTACCTCAACAGTGCTTTCTAATGCGTCAATAGGGAAAGACAATAGAAGTGATCAATTACCAGGAACAACACATTTCTTCAATTCTTCTCTTTTCTTTGTTCTGCTTTTTTTCTTCCTGCAACTGGTTGCAGTTGATAAGGAAAATTTTGTAACCCTATATTCTACTATGTTGTATGCCTGAAGGCTTACCTTGTGAAGGGCCATATCTCAGTTCCCATTCATTCTTGTAATAAAAAGAAAAAACGCTGCAGTTGGATGCACAAAGATGTAAATATGGTTGTGAAGCAATTCCCAACAGTCATTTGATGAGAATGCCAACGTTGATCGCCCTCAATTATAGCATTGTCAGCCTTAAGCCTTATGCCAGTGTCAATCCCCCTGTAGGTACCTTTAGCCAGTTGGACTCCTTCATGAATGCCATATTTGCTAAACATGAGTTACACTTTGTGTGCGGCGCTGAGTGCAAAGTTCGATAGGAAAAAGTTGGAACTTTACAAGACAAGAGAAACACTTCAATAACTTACTGCCGTAAATAAGAAATAAATGCTTCACTAACTACATAACTAAATTTTACACTGTCCATGTAATAGGTACAAACGATCATTCCTGTAAAACAAATGAACCTTCTATTCTTTTTTCCAATGAGACTGGAGGAGAAAAATTTAGAAGAGAAAACTTGTCTGTGAAACTCAAGGTTGGTGCAGGTTTGAACTCATACGGGCCTTTCTTGACTCCCCAGACCTGTTTTACAAACAGAAGATATGTTAGTTTTCCATCTAGTCTTTTCTAAAGCTAAATATATGTAGAGATCCACTCTCTGTCAATATTGTTTTTTTATATCAATGGAATATTACATCTGACAATAGAAACTCACTTGATTACCATCGTCGTCATAGCCCCTATCCCAAGTATGTACCTCATTGTTCTTATGGATAGCAAGTTCTGATTTGCAGTACGATGCACCACTCTGGAATTAACATATCAAAACGTGATATGGACAGTAAGTCATAATTACAAAAAAAATAAAACCAGCTCGAATCAACATTATGTCCAATGTCTGACTGCAGTTAGAGTGACTCAGAGATTCAAGTACGAAATTGAAAAACACTGATATAGAGGAAGCAGTAAATACCCATGAATTAGGGAAACCGCCTTCTGGGGTTGATCCCTCATATAAGCAACGTTTCCCTCGTTCACATCGCTTAAGGTAGATAGTCGTTAAGTGTTCAGCAATGTCCTGTCCATGACATTCCAAGATAAGAAACATGAAGATCACTAGGAGAAGAACATGATATTACTAAAAGGGAGATTTGGAGAAGGTCCTCTTCTTTAGTAAGTATCCATAACTATAACTACATATGTTTGGAATTATGTCAAAAACCTAAAGTTCCCAAAACACTGTTGAAACCAGAATCATGGTGCAGGTGATCTTGAATGAATCACAATTTAAGCTTTTAAGAAGAGCAGGTGGTTCATAAGAAAGCAAAGACTGAGCAGCCATCAACATGTTCCTCAATTGTTAAACCACTGTTTGGTATAAAAATGGTTTAGTTGATAAGCAAAACCAACTTTGACTACTTATGCCTTGGAGAATTAGAATAAACTCACCCCAATAACTTCTTCAGGTAGTGGACGCTGGTCTTTTGGACGATCACAGAAGTTCTTGTATTCCTCTGCATCTCTAATGGCATAAGAGCTCACCTGTCCATTCCAAACGACTTACAAATGAAAACCCTTTTCAGTACACAAAAAAACTGAATTAAATCTACCTAGGACAGATATCACATAAACAATGCAATATCATAATAACCAAGCAAGACCTACTCTACTTTAACACAGGTTTTTAAACTAAAAACGATGAGCCAGTCAAAGTAGGGTGATATTCAGTTGTAACAATGTGTCAGTTTCTACACTTCAATTAGCTACTTAAGAAAGTTTGAAACTACAATACAAGAAGCAACCTAAATGCAAAATGTTTGACTCTAGCTTAAAGTGAAATGATATATGAAGCTAAAATCTCACCTCAACATCACATTTCATTTCTTTAGTACAAGGCTTCACCATATAAAATCTCTGCACCAAGTACATATAACAAACTCTCCATTAACGAAAAAGCCAGGAAATCCCCAACATGTCATCAACACATAGTACACTTTCAAATTGTAAAAATAAGGAGGAGGTTTTCATACCTGCCGAAACGGCTTCTGAGGAGTTCTCCAAAATGCCTGACACCAAAAAGAAAGACATGTTTTCCTCATTAGAAACCATGTCTTTACAAATCAACTACTTACAATTCTACCGACAAATATGATATAATAATGTACTAAAACAACAAAGGAGCAATCAATGAGAGACTTACTTGTTCAACATATATAACATTAGAACCATCCACCATTTCTGCTGCTGGGCATGTTAGCATTCTACATTAATACCCCAAAACAGATATAATCAGGTTCTTCAAGGAATGTAAAATATTAAGGGTTCAACAATACCCTAGAAGTAAGGTGGTGCTAGTGCCTGGTGCTGGTGGGTTACAGGAAGTTGGAATTGTCCATTGAACTCAAGTAAACCCAGAATTGAGGTGTTTCAGCAGATTAACCCCAACCCCAACCCCATCAATCAGCTTCCACGACCACCCAGAACCCCCAAGCACTGCCAACTACTCTACCACCACCACCACCATCCATCAGAAACTCCCCCACCAGCCACCCCACACACACCACCACCATCCAAAATGAACACGGGAAGTAATGATTATTACCTCAAATTGAAAAAATTGTCGGGATCTTTAGAAGCTTGTTCTTGAGAAAACTACAATTAACACACAACACCATCAAAATGCGTTACAAAATTTCCAAAAAGAAACCCTAATTCAGAAAACCAAAAAAAAAAAAAACTCAAAAAATGAGAGTACCTTTTCACCACAAAGAGAATCAGCAACAATACGAGCATGATCCCAACGAGTTGTTGATTTAGTTAAACGCTTAAGAAGAAGAGCGCCACCAACTAAAACCAGTGTTTTCAGAAATACACCACGGGCTCGGCTCCATCCATTTGAATCCGAACCCGTTCCCATTTCTTCAATAACCAAAACAAAATCCGATCTTTTCAACTTAATAACATCATTATCATCATCAAATCCAATTTTTTTGTTTTACTAGATATGTTTAAGTGTTCCGTGATGCAATTTGTACAGCTCTGTGAGATTTTAGGATAATAGAGAGAACTGGGTTTTGTGTGGAAGGGGTTTTTCAGTAATGGAGAGAAAGGGAGAGGAACCAGGATAAAGAAATGATTTTTCTTCTTTTTATTGGTAAAAACGATTTGCGTGCTTGTGTTATCTGGTGATGAGTGACTGACTCAGTGAGTCGATGCTGGGACCCCAGACACGAGGAACGGACTGTAGACGTTATGAGACAGCTGACTCCAGCTGACGTTATGAGTCAGAGATACTGGATTTGTGTGGATGTAATCACTAGCTAGCTACGCATTTCAGTTTGCTTTCTTTTTTTCTCTGATACAAAAAAAAGAAATATTATTACTCTAGCAAACAACTGACATTAGTTTACATCCTCGGATATTGCATTAGCAATAAATCTTGGAGGATGATTAATTTTTTGAAATTTTAAACACTCTCGCATGCCTTGCTAATTTATCTGCAAGCTTATTATAATTTCGCTTGATGTACTTACAAGTCCATCTAGGATGGTTTTAAAACTAGCAATGATATTTAAAACTAATGTTTGTTTTTCCCAAGCTGCAATTTGGTAATGTCTATTGACCGCTTCCACAACGAGCTTTACATGGAGTTCAAAACAGATGGATTGAATTCTTAGCTCATATGCCCATAGGAACTCACCTCCAAAATTACGCGAAACTAGTCCGTATCCAGATTGATTAGAATCATTATACTTTTTAAAGGATGCATCACAGCAGATGGAGTAGAAAAGAAATATAGGTGGTGTCAAAAAAGGCTATGGGAAAAACGGTTTTTTCTGTTGGTGGGGCTGGCTTAAGCTAGCCCTAGTCATAAGGTAGCTCCGCCCCCGCTCATCCAGTTTCTACTCCAAGGACCCATCTGCCAGCACCATAAGATCTTACCTAGCTTTGCCACAGACGGTTCAGGTGGTCAGAAAATGACGAGTTTCGTCATGAAAAACGATCACAGGCAATGTTAGCTGGTTAGCTGGTTCACACTAAGATTGTTCATGTTAAAGAGTTTCTTATCTTCTACTTGGTATATCTAATCTTGTACTAAGATTTATGTGACTGATATATGTCATACTGTACTTGTGAATACTGCACAGACGAACACCTAAAGCACCACCATTTCAACAACTTTCCCGATAAAACTTCTAGCAAAATAACACATGATTCCTGTATATTCTTAAAAAACAAATTGTGCAACCTTAAGTCCTGACTATGCTTAACATCTCAAATTCAATAGGTGAGAAAATCAAGGTGTGACGGAAATTGAAGGTACTCAAATATAAGCAACTGCAAATATTATACCACTTGAAACTGGCACTGTAAATGCTTCATGATATTTAAAAGTTGCCAAAATTAGAAGCTCATTTAATTCATCACGAGAAAATAAAAAAGAGACACTGTCAGGAATTTAAGTATAATTCAGACTCATTAGGTCATCAGTCATCGCTACTAGGAGTTCTCTTCCCAACTGAATGTTAGGTACAAACTGAAATCTCCACTGTCAATCCTACCGCATCAATGCTAACTTGTAATAAACTAAAGAAAGAATGGTTCTTCTCAAGGACAGCATTCACTGCATCAACCTTTGAAGGGAATTGTACCATTGCGAACCTCATGGGATCTGAGAAATTGTCTGCACAAAATTTCAAAAGATTTTATACATATGGGCTATACAGAGTTGACACTTTTATACATCAGACAAAGTAAAAATGACAAATCCTTAACCTCCAGATGAATCGCAAGCTGGACGGGCTGAAATCACAACCAGACAACATGTGTTCTGTGTCCTCTGAGACGGCAGAGTGAGGGACTCCTTGCATTAACACCTGACGTAAGATACACACACTGGATTCAGTTTCACTTACAGAACTAAGATAAGTAGATTACTAATCATATTGCCAGTTATTAGTTTCAAACAGGCATATACTCTTATCTTTCCATATTTACAAAACATTATAATGCAAGCTATACCAGTGGTTCCTCATTTTAAATATAGTTTCATAACAGATTACTTCAAAAATTCATGGGATTTCCAAAATCAAAATAAAATATTATTACAGGAAATACAGACTCACTTTTTAAAAAAATGAACATACAGAAAAAATAGATGTAAATCAAACTCTAGAACAAGTTACTAATCATCAGATTCAACACCCAAAGAAAAGAATGAGCAACTAAAACATTTCCAACCTGAGTTGACTAAAATAAATTCAATCTAGTAACAAAATCAATTGAACGAGTAATCGATATATATCATCAAAAACAGAAAAGTATACTCAGATCTAAAAAAAAAAGTTAAAATGATGAAATGATGATTTGAATCTTACGGTAACGAAGATCCAGAAAAAGCATCAACTACAGCGACAGCCATTGACAATATAGCTTCAATATAGAAATATGCCATCCACGGCGCACAATGCTGAAACAAGAACAAACTACCACCTATAACTAACAGAAAAGTCAAACTGGCCACCTATATAACTAATGGAAAACAACAAGAAAAAATAAAAAAGTGTGAAACTTTCAGTTACTGATGTTTTAAGCTGTCTGTATGACACACAGAGCCACAATGCAAAGCAAATGTACCATCCTAAGTTTAGCAAGAGATTTTTTTTATAAAGTCCTAAAAAAAATTAAGTCAAAAAGAAAAATCTTAAAAGATACTTCATACCATGACCAATTTGAGAAATCCTGTCGTAGCTCGGGTCCAGTCATAGATGTGTAGGTTGGCGGATTTAGTACGTGAAAACCTCATGGAAGAGCACCAGCGGTTGTTATCCTTACTGTCAATATAAGTTGAATAAAGCCTATTAAAAAGCTACTGGTAGTAGATCTTACATGGGAAGAAACCTCCAACTGACCACTTATAACGGATAGAAAACAACAAGAAAAAGCAAAAATGCTTTCAGACATGCATACCTGTGGAGTATCCAGATAAATTAAGAATTTCTAAGCTAAAGAAGGTACCGAGAGATGGCATCACAAGCAATCGAACATTCGCCATCTGTAATTAAAAGCCAGAGGTCCACAATTATCAGATAATAAACAATCGACGGACCATATCTTAGTTTTTCTTTTTAGCACGCCTCATTTCAACTGAACTCGTAAATATAATTTCAAAAAGCAAATGAGGGACTCTTACCTCCATCAAATATATAAATACTAACCATCCAGTTAATGAGTGATTAACTGCCACGTTTTTGAGGGATAACATTAGGAAGTTAGTAGGAGCCATCATCGATGGTTCCAAAGGAAATTTTAGCATCGGTTCTGATAAGGAAAAGTGGGACTTGAGTATCTTTCCTTGTCATATACTCCCCAACTGTTCCAAAAGTTATTCTACTGTCCATTTTAACAAGGAAAGGTGCGGCTTTGGTGTTCTCATCGATTAGTTTAATCAACTTCTCCGTACCCTCTTCGTCAAATACACCACGTACATAATTTCCTTCGAGTTCCATACTAAAACGAAAAAAAAGAAAGAAAGAATATTCATTATACTAATACATAATGCAAGTTTGTATACAAGTAATATAGAGTAAGCATGAAACCTGTGTGCTAACAATAATGGATCCAATATTAAACAGAATCATCGCTTCCATAACAATTTTCTAACCTTGGGAGTAATCAATCAATTCACCATAACCCACAAATAATTTCCTCAGAATAACACAACCAGTATCTCAAATTTCAACATTATACACATCTCCCATATAAACTCCTATGCACACCCAGTTGTTGTAACCACACTGTCAGGTCAAGAAACTCAGAATCAGCAATTATTGCAAGATATTTATGTTGTTACGGTACTGCAAATGGTACTATTGAAGTTCTAATAGATTTTCCTTATCAATAACTATGGAAAACTTATCAAGAAAGCTTATCATGATAGCATTCAATCAATAACTATAGAAAATGGGAGCAAATATGGTTACACCTTACACCTTAAAAACAGAGGAATTGAAGGAGAAGGAGAAGAAGAAGAATACCTCATCAACAATGAGGATACAGGAGGAGATACAGAGGTGGCAAAAAATCAGTAGACTTCAAGAACAGGAAGAGAGGCTTACAAGTGATTTCGCGGTATTTTATACCCCTTAACGAATTCTTGAAATTCCTCATGTCTGATTATCAACCGTTGGATATGTGTAGTTGTAACTCGGTAAGACTCACAGATATGAATCACCGACTCACAGAGTCAAAGACATTCAGAATAGTGAGTCATACCGAGTCAACCATAAGCGACCTCCTTCGTTATTCTCCATTCTACTACTAACCCTAAATCAACCAAAGTTGCAGAGATTTTAAAAAAAAGTGAAGAAAATGGAAATTATACGATAAATGCCTAAAATTAACTAATTTAATCATCTATCGCGAACGAGTGAGTGTGAAAAAATAAATACAGTGAAGGGTCAAGAGATCAGTAAAAAAGAAAGAAAATGGAGGCTTGGAGGTGGTGGTGGTTATGAGAGAGGTGAAGGTGAGAATGAGAAATACACTGTATAGTTTAAAGGTAAACAAGTAAAGGGCCGTGCTTTGCACGTTTTTATTCAGCAATTTTATTTCTAGGTGCACTAAATTTACCTATTATCTGTTAAAAGTCCCAGCGTTTCTATTTGTTACGTTTAGATCCCTGTGCATTAGGTTTACCTTTTATTTTTTTAGAAGTCCCCGAGTTTTTATTTAATACGTTTAAGTCCCCGTGTGCAGACACAAAAATAAGATATTATCAGCGGCTGAATTTTGAGATCGTCGGATCCAACAGACAAATTTTACTCTAGCCCCAACACAAAAACACGGAAAATATTCCTGTTTCGTCCCTTGTTATTAAAAGGGGGGAGATTATGTGATTTTAGGACAGAGGCAAAATGAATGTTAGAGAACAATTTGGGCGTATCTCGAGGACAACTCTGTAGAGGTCGTAGCCTAGTTAGGTTGCATTTGATATTGAAGGAGTTTGAATTCTAGAGAATTCCAACTTCCAACTACCTATAATTCAAACTACAAAAAAATGTTATAGGGCCCTATGCCCATGGATATGCTGTCCATTAGAATATTAAGGTTTTGCCCTTCTCTCGTATAAATAGAATGTTATACTTATTTAATTGGGTTGCTTCTTTTCTCCTTGAGCTCTGCTCCGTCACTGTGACGTATGTACAAGTCTCCAGATGCAATTGTGTGTTCATCCTAGCAAGCTCAAATCAATCACCTTCACCTATCTGTACTTAACAATCCTTGGATTTCTAGAGTCTTTTACCAAGATCATCACCTCTATGCACATTTACAGTATCTATTCTATTGATATTGAAATCAAACGAATAAGAAAAATGATCAATCAACTTCATACACAACAAAGCAACACAAAGCACAAGTTTAGCATAGGAAAGTTCAAACATTTACAAGAACATCACCAGGGTAATTACATTCAAGGAAAGAAAAAACTAACAAAACACCAACACTAAACATCCGAAAATCCTTCAGTACCATTACAACCTTTTTTATACTATCAAAAACCAAGGCTGTAACTTTGTAATCCTAAATGGCAAGAAAAGTCATACCATCACTTCTACTGCAACTCTTCAAGCTGCCTTCCAATCCATCCATTTGTTGCCAAAGGAACCCCAAAATCAAACTATGCATCTTAAAACAGAAACCCCTACCATTCAAAAAACAAAAAACACAAAAGATCTTACCACCAAATATCAGATGTTGAAACTCCTTTCTCCAAGCATTTCTTCAGCGACTTTAAATATCATCAATTTCCCCATAAATTTTCACGAAGATGTTCAAGAGCTTCTCAGTACTCTAGTTCTAAGGAAATTGATAATATTCTTGGGATAATCACTCTGAATCATCCTCATTGTCGCTGGTGTAGTTCAACTCATCAAAGATATAATAAACACCTTTGTCGTTGTCACTCTCTGAAGTTGTATAAGGCCCCTGGAGATCTTTATCTTCATTTTCACCACCCTAAACATTATCTTCATTATCACTGCAAGGCTCCATTGGACCATAGAAAACAAGATTTCCATCGACATCCATCCCTTGAATCTCCTCTCCGTCAAAATCGACATTTAGCGGTTCTGACATGGTTCGAGCAAACTTTCTGGGATTGTGTGCTTCCTCTGCGAGATAGCGTTCATACATCGCATCTTCATATTCTTGCCTTTTCTTCTTCTCCTTCTCTAACTTTCTTGTTCTTTTCTTTCTCTTCTGAGAATCATCACTACTTTCCTCCATATCTTCTTCATAATAGTCTTTTTTTTCTTCATTCTCACTATCACTCTCTGTCATGCTTCGAGTTTTTCCCCATGATGGCTTCCATTCTCCCCTTAGTTGAAGCCTCTTTCGGTGTCGACATGCATCAACAGCTTCCACCTTCCTCAGCCATAGTTGGAACTCTTCATCATTCTCAATTCTCAACCTTTCAAACTCTTCTCTGTCTTCTTGTTCTTTCTTCTTGGTTTTCTCCAGATTCAAAAAAGCTATTAAACTCTCTATCTCAGTACTGGTCAAAGATTCAATTGCAACTTTTGCATGTCGCATGGCGTCGGAATCAGGTGGTAGGCCTAGATTTCCTCCTCCGGCAGAACTGGATGCAGCATCGGCCATTTTTTCTAATCTCTCTTCTTTTCTTTGCTTCTTTTGGTATAATCCTTGGATTATCACCCTACCTCTCTTAAATAATGGTGGTAGATTAGCCATAAATGTCCCTTTATGGCATTTGGTTAAGCATCTTGTCACTTGGCTTCTCACGCCTCTTCAATGCCATGCGCAACCCTTCAGTTTTCATCATTATCCTACTAAACCCTATTTTCAAAGTCTAATTTTAGACGTTTCATTTACTTTCAATTCTGCTGGAATTACCTTTAAGAGAAGAGTAATTAAGCTACCTAATTTTGAAGAGTTTATTTGGGTTAAAACTATTTGTTTTATGCATATTCATAGCAAGAAGCACCTGTTGGGAGGCACTATTATTAATTGGGGTATCATCAACAGCTGGATTATTTCTTACATCCCTCAGGCAATCATTCCGTTTCACCTTAAGAAAAATTCATCCTCTACCAACACCAGTAAACCCAAAATTCACCCCAATAATTTTCACTTTTACCATCACCAAATTTTTTTACCCTACACAACTTTGATTATTGCATTTGGAAGGTTGTGCAAAACCATTCAGATTTCCTATCTATACAAAGACAAACCTCTTAAATACTCACCAACTTCCATTTCCATCATGCTTACGTATGTCCAAGACGTACAAAGAACAAAGTTAAGTCACTTGGTTGAGTATATCCCCTGCATAGTTCTTGGTTACATTTATCACGTGATAACTAAGCCAATGTCCCTATCAACCACTCCTAGAAAGGGTACCAGGTTATCTAATAGCTCTGATAAGAGCTCTTTATTTAAATACAAAAAGTGGGAATCTTTCATAAAACATACCATTCCAAAACCCCTCACCCTGCTGACCATTTTCAACTCCTTCAGAGTTCCCATTTTAAGGATCAGTTTGATTTTGATGCCACAATCAGGCTGCAGCTTCACATTTGTATGATAAGAATTAATCACTATCCCTGCACTGCAACAAGAATCTTTTCCCTTCATATCTTTATTTTAATCTCTACCCAATATCCCCTCTCTAATAAAACCTCAATTCTCTTCATCACTATTATAATCTATATGGAACTCTCTCCATCTCAGACCTCTAATTCATCTGAAAACCTTGAAATTCAAAACCTCACTAAACAAATGGCTAACAAGCTCACCCTTCCCTCTTCCCTAACAGAACCAATCTTTATAGATAAAACTTTTATCTTGGCAGAAGATGACAATAGCTGGAAATGGTGTATGGTTGGTTACATTTGCTGTGAAACTCTTGTCCCTACCTCTTCAATCTGTTATTACATCTATATTCAATGGCCATTATCTCAAACACCTTCTGTTACTACATTCAATGGCTTGAAAAACAAAGTTCTTATCAGATTCCTAGCTGAGAGTGATTTTAACAAGGTCAACTCACAGAGACCTTGGTATGCTTGTGGTTACTTAATGGTCCTCAAGGTTGTCCCCCCAAATGGCTGGCCAGCAAATCATCAAGTATCTTTTATTGAGGAACTGTTTTGGCTCATATTATGTAACATCCCAAAGGAATGCACAGAATTTGAAGATCTTCAAAAACTCACTCTCAAGCTGGGAGAATTAGTAGAAGCTTAACCACCATATAGAAACCATCCCTTAAAGAAGAACGTTAAGGTCTGTGTAAGAGTATGTGTTCAGAAAGCTCTACCAACTGGAATTCCTCTCTTCACCTCAGGAAGAGATCAACCTTTTCTGATTGAGTGCAGATATTACAAAGTCCCGAAGCACTTCTGTACTTCTTGTCGTGTGCTAGATCACAAATATGTTAAATGTCCAGCTTGGAAATCTAAACAGAAACTAGTACAAGAAGCAACTGCCTCAAGCTCTAAATATGTTCTCCCAGCCATCTCAAAGTTAATGATGTCAAAACAACCAGAGATGCAACACTCTCTGCCTACTACTAACTTGGTTATCCAAGATACCATCATGTCCCCAGCTGAAATAGTACAAGAAACTCAAATTGATGGTGTTAATGCTCATGTCAGCACTAAAGGTAAAGCTAAATATTTAGCTCAAAGTAATGAGTATGTGATTCAAAAAGGATTAGCTAATAATTTCCATATGGGTCCCTTTGTTAATCGATCTACTGCTTTGAAAATCTCCGATGTTAGACGTGTCCAGCAAAGATCAACGTTGTTGAACAACGGTCTTCCAGTTATTCTTAAACAAGCTACTACTCAAAATGTCACAGTTGAAACTTCAAGCATCCCTTCTGAATCGTTGGATCAGGGTCCGATTCGAACCAATAACTCATCTAGGAGATTCAAAACAACGACTATTCCAACAAATCAACCTGCTATAACTAGAGAAGAAGTTATTTCTGCTGCTGCTGAGCATGATGCTCTATCTAATCTTAAAAGGAAGATTAACCCAAGAGCCGATTTTAGAAAATGTACCAGAGCTAGTAATCCTACCTTAGCTAGCATTATAGTTATCCCAAATCAATCTGATATATTTGAACCTGATTACTCAACTCTATGTCCCACTATAACCAAATTAGGAGATCTCCCTACCATTAATCTCTCCAACTGTACTCTCAATACCCATTATCTGGTTGATCCCTATGGTAGTTATAATGTTCGTGCTAATGATACTCCAAGCAACGATGGTGTCCGCAATAATTCCTTTCATGAGGTTGCTTCTTTGAATCTCGGTTCTACCCAGGAGACTAATCAAATTGGTGGTTCTAATAATTATGCTATTGATGGTGGTTCTGCTTCCACCACTCAAGTAAATTCAAACCCCTCTCCTCCTATTATTGATCTTATTAATGCTGCCACAAATGTCAATCTCTTTCCTGTTAATAATGTGAATATGCTTGGATGGAACATTAGAGGATTGGGTAAGAAAACGGCTAACAAGGAGTTTAGTTTGTTGTGTAGAAATATTAACCATGATATTATTTTTTCTATCGGAGACCAAAATGAATAAATATTTGGCCGCCAAAAGAATGAAAAAATTTGGATACCCTTGCACCTTTAATGTCCCAAGTATTGGTAGGAGTGGTGGTCTTGTTCTTGCCTGAAAAAAGGAAATTCAACTTAATGTTTTATCTTCTAGTTTGAGGGGCATCTATGTTACTTCTACTGACATTATCCATTCCAAACTTTGTTACTTACACTTCATATATGGTTAACCTAATAATAGTCTTAGACAAGCCTTTTGGGAAAGTCAATGTCAGTTACCTCCTTTACCTATAGCTGAACCTGTCTTCTTCATAGGTGACTTTAATGTTCTTCTAGGTATTGAGGATAAAAATGGTGGTCTAGAGGTTGATGATTCTGATTTTCTTAATCTTAGAAACTTTTGTGATACTTTTGAATTGCATGATCCTGGTTTCTCTGGCCCTAGATTTACTTGGTCCAATATGCAGCAAGGTCCTGATCTTAATCTTGAACGTCTTGATAGATGTCTTATTAATCATATTGCTGAAACTCTGTTCCCTAAGTTGTGTGTGAATAACTTGCATAGAGACTCGTCTGGTCATTGTCCCATGCATATTAGCTTTAACTATGATGATATTTGTATGCCTAAGCCATTCCACTTCATGGCAATGTGGATAGAGGATCCCACATGTAGAGACATTATAGCCAACTCTTGGTCTGTTAATGTGGTGGGATCTCCTGCCTATAATCTTAAAGAAAAACTTGTAAATACTAAAAAAGGTCTTAAAGATTGGAACAAATCCTCTTTTGGTAATATTCAAACTAATATCTCTACTACTAGAAAGGAACTAGTGGATTCCCAGACCATAGCTCCTACAGATTGTAGGGCCATTTCTAAAACTCAAAGCTAGATTGGAATATCTCTACAATCTGGAAGAACTCTATTGGAAATATAAATCTAGAGAGGTTTGGCTCATGGAAGGTGATAGAAACTCACCATATTTTCATAGAGTCACCCTATTCAGGAAAAGGAGAAATGCTATTAGCTGGATTAAGAATGCTGCTGGTACTATCCTAACTGATAGACATGGTATTAGCACATCCTTTGTTGATTATTTTAATAATTTGTATTCTTCACACCCCCAACAATTCCAGGATGATATCCTTCTTGACCTTCCTGTCAAATTCTCTGACATTGACAATTCATCTCTAAACTCTCCCCTTACTGCAGAGGAGATTAAAAATGCGGTTTTTCAAATGGGTGGAAAAAAAGCCCCTGGCCCTGATGGTTTTACTGGTCTTTTCTATCAAAAACATTGGGACATTGTGGGAGAAGCTGTTGTTGATATGACTCAAACTTGCTTTAGAACTGGAAATGTTGTTAAAGTTTTCAATCATACCAACATAGCTCTCATCCCCAAAGTCCCCCTAGCTGAGTTGGTCTCTCAATATAGACCCATAGGACTTTGTAACTTTATTTATAAGATCCTTTCTAAAACTTTAGCTAACAGATTAAAGCCCTTTATGAATAATATCATTTCCAAAAACCAAAGTGCTTTTGTTCCCAAAAGAAGTATTTCTGACAATATCCTTCTAGCTAATGAGGCCATCTATGTTGTTAATCATCATGATAAAGCTATTGGTATTGCTGCCATCAAACTTGACATGTCTAAGGCCTATGATAAGCTGGAGTAGTCCTTTCTTGAGAAGGTTTTGAAAAAAAAATGGGTCTCTCTGATCACTGGGTTAAACTCATTAATCAATGTCTTTCCACAGTTTCTTATTTTGTTCTCCTTAATGGCAGCCCCACTGGCCTTATTAAGCCAGAAAGAGGTTTGAGACAAGGAGACCCTCTGTCTCCTTATCTTTACATCATTTTTTCTGAGGCTTTATCCTATTATATAGATGTTCTAACTAGGAAAGGTTTAGTTGAAGGCATAAATGTGTGTAAAAATGCTCCTGCTATGACACACCTTCTGTTTGATGATGATTCCCTACTTTTTTCTAAAGCTACTATTGAAGATTTCCAGACTATCAAAGAGTACCTTCAAAAGTACTGCTTGGCTTCTGGCCAAGAAATTAATTTTGACAAGTCTGGTATCCTGTTTAGCAAAAAAATGCCAGAAAATCTCAGACAACAGCTCTCTAATATTCTTGATATTAGTAATAGGGATTTAGGAGAAAAATATTTGGGTACTCCTACAGCCTTCAAGGCTTCCAAAATCCAAACCCATATGGGTATTCTCCAGGCTACTGATGCTAGAATCTCTATCTAGCTCCGTAAGCTTCTTTCCCAAGCTGCTAGAACTACCTTAATAAAGCATATTGGTCAGGCCATCCCTCTTTATCAAATGGGAGCTTTCTTTATTCCCAACCACCTTTGTAGAAAAATGGATTCTCACATCTGTAAGTTTTGGTGGGGGGAAACTCTTGACCCAAAAGATAGGAAACTTCATCTTTTGGGTTGGGACATTCTTTGCTCTCCTAAGTCTGAAGGAGGTCTTGGTTTTAGGAAAGCTTGACTCAATAATCTTGCTATGCTTGCCAGGAATGCCTGGAGGATAATTGAGAACCCTGATTGTCTGCTAGCCTCTACCCTTAGAGATAGATACTTTCCTAGAACTAATTTTTTAAATACCAAGTGTCCTGCTAACTGTTCCTGGACCTGGAAATGCTTACATGCCATCAAAGAGCTTATCAAACCTTTTATCACTTGGATTGTTGAAGATGGTCAATTTATTGACCCATGGTGTGACAAATGGATTCCTTCTTTAGGTTCTGCTGTCCCCAACCCTTTGGTGACTCCAGATCTAACTATAAAAGTTTCTTATTTTATTAATCCTATTACCAGGTCTTGGGATGTTGATAGACTAAACACCTACTTTGATGATGCTTCTGCTAAGAAGATCATCACTATTCCCTTAAGCCAGTGTTGCACTCCTGACAGGAGGGCAAGGGACCTTTCAAAGAATGGTAGATTTACCTCTAAATCTGCTTACTTGGGACTTCGAGGGCTCAGGCCTTCCCCTTGTAGTGCTCTTTGTAAGAAAATTTGGAAAATTAATGTGCCATATAGAATTCAAGTTTTTAGTTGGAAAGCTGCCAGAAATGCCTTACCTGCTAGAATTTTTCTTCATACTAGAATGTTTATGAACTCTGTTGACTATGCAGATGTAATGACCCTTCTGAATCGATTATGCATGCTTTAGTTCTTTGCCCTTTTGCTAGTCGTGTTTGGTTCTTATCGTCTTCCTGTGTCAATAATCGGGTTTTTAGTACTAAATCCTTTATTGATTGGATGTTATTCTGGTTAGTTAACCCTATTTCTAAACTCCCTGATGGAGATCAATGTTTCTTTGTTGCTATCCTTTGGTCTTTATGGCAAAGTATGAATAACCTGGTTTTTCAAAATACTAAAGAAAACTACACTGTTGTTCTAATGAGAGCTAGAGCCATGTTATTAACTAGAAAAACTAGTACTATCGTCTCCACTATGGTTCCTGTTAGTATATGTGACACTTGGATGCCCCCACCAACTGGATGGATAAAATATAATACTGACGGAGCTTATGATCAAATTTCTGGAAATAATGGTTTAGGCTTTGTGATGAGGGACATCTCCAACACTGCCTCCTTTTATGCTTTCATCGTTTTTCAACTGGAGTCTGCTGAAGAAGCTGAAGCCAGAGCTATTTGGGCTGCCTTGAAAAAAGTTGTGGAGCAAAATCTTACTCATCTAATCATAGAAAGTGATGCTCAAAGTCTTATCAACCAATTTTCAGCTGGCCTGTTTGATGAGAACTCTAGAACGGATGCTATCTTTAAAGATATCCAGTTTTTTTATTCTAGTCTGGTAGCTTGTGTATTTAATTTTCAACCACGTACATGTAATTCTGTAGCTCATGAACTTGCCCTTTGGGCCAAGACAAACAATTCTACTATGTACTGGTCTGTTCCTCCAATATGGTTGATGCCTTTTGTTGAGGGGAGTCATTAGCCTTGTGGAAGGCCTTTGTCTATTAAAAAAAAAAAGGTTGCCTCTTTGACTAATAGAAAGTTCTTCTCTCTTACTTATTATTACTCCAAAACATTATCAACACGAGCTCAACTGCTGATTTTTTTTTTCTTTCTTTCTTCTGGATTATTATTATCAAATCGCAAAACAAGAAGAAGTTGTCTTTGGTCAATCTGTACTTTTATTTATTTCTCACTCAAGTGCAGTCTGTACTTTAAAAGGAATGTCGTCTCCAGAAGAGATTGAGTGCCTCGCTAATAGTGGCACCACACACACTATTTTAAGAAATAGGCAATTATTTGTTGACTTAATTCCTTATAAATCCTCTATGACTACGATGATTACATCATCACAAGTGATTATTGGGCGAGGTAATACACAATTCTTGTTGCAAAAGGACACAATGATTAAAGTCACAAAAGCTCTATATGCACCAAGAGTTAATCGTACCTTGTTGAGCTTCAAAGATATCCGTGCAAATGGTTATCATTTGGAAACTCACTGTGAAAATGGAATTGAATATATAAATGTTATCTCTAATACATGTGGAAGAAAATGCATTTTAGAGAAGTTAATGAGTCACTCTAGTGGTTTGTACACTACTACTATTCGGATTATTGAATCACATGTTGTTACCAACGATGAACTGTTGAACAGTGACTTATACAAGCTTTGGCACGACCGCTTAGGGCACCCAGGTCGTGATATGATGATCCGTGTTTTAAAGAACTCACACGGACATCCTTTCTTTCGAGTGAAAAATAAAATATGACAAAAGATAGTTACAGCGTAAAGTAACAACATCTGCCAGCCACTGCCATCTAAAGCAACTGATGTGCAACCTCTCTCTCATTCTACTTCGTGGACTTTTTCAAAAGTTCACCACTCACTTTGCAAAGCTTTTTCTTTAGCAAAGACAGGAGCGAGACCATCCTATGCTAAAGATACAAAACAAAACATTCCATTTTTATAAAGAATACAAGGTGATATTTATGGACCTATACATCCAGAGTGCGGACCATTCAGGTATTTTATGGTTCTGGTAGATGCTTTGACCCGTTGGTCACACGTTGCATTATTGTCCACAAGAAATGCTCCTTTTGCAAAGCTCCTAGCACAAGTTATACGTTTGAGGGCTCACCACCCCGATTATCCAATCAGACTTGATAACGCTGGAGAATTTACATCTAAAAATTTGATGATTTCTGTATGTCTATCGGAATTGACGTAGAGCATCCCGTACCCCACGTACACACTCAAAATGGTCTCGCAGAAGCTACCATCAAAAGGTTACAGATGATAGCTAGGGCATTGGTTATGCATTCCAACCTTCCTATTACTGCCTGGGGGTACACCATATTGCATGCAAAATTACTTATTCGCTTTCGACCCACTGTTAGCCAACCATTTTATGCGTACCAGTTGGTAACTGGATATGAGTCTGATATTTCACATTTACGCATGTTTGGTTGTGCCGTATACGTGCCTATTATGCCCCCACAACGTACTAAGATGGGTCCCCAAAGATGATTAAGTATTTATGTTGTATATGAATCCCCAACAATTATCCGCTATTTGGAATCTTTGACAGGCGATCTCTTTACCGCTAGATTTGCGGACTGTCACTTTGATGAGACAACCTTCTCGTCGTTAGGGGGAGGTATGGAAAGTGATGTCCTAAGGGAACGACAAGAATTGTCGTGGTGTGTTCCCATTTTGTCTCATCTTGATCCCCGCACCTCATAATGTGAAAGTGAAGTGAAAAGAATTATTAATCTTCAGAATGTGGCAAATTCAATGCCTGATGCATTCACTAATATCGCTAAAGTGACGAGATCATACATACCAGCTACAAACGTGCCTGCAAGGTTAGAAATCTGCAATACGGAAAAAGACACTCTATATAGAGTTGTGATGAGTGCCAAATATTGCATATTTCTACACCTTTTTATTGGCAATTACCTCATCTTTTGCGTTTTAAAATCATATATTATCCCAGATTCTGTATTTTCATTGTTTTTAAGAATAAATACTTGTACTAATTAATTTTGTGTTTTTAGGTAGTAAATAAAGCTTGGATAAATCAAGAAGCCAAAAGAGCAAAGAAATGGTGACTAGTGGCTATGGAAGAGAGATAACACAAAGCTCCTACTATAAGGCAGTGAAGCGCGAAGGAACATCACGTAAAGAGCAGTCGCAATCCGCTTGCGAAGCATTGGCAATCCGCTTGCTCGCGTTCCGCAAGCCGCTTGCAAGAGCTAAGCCAACAGTGGGCTTGATAGAGAACCCAAAATCCAAATCCATATCCAGACCCGGTGTATCAAATCTGCTACACCATTCCAACATCCAACAGCTCATCCTTCAGGATATCAATATCTGAACTAGCCGCCCAACACCGTAACATCTTCTATCCCTTCTCCTAATCGACCAAAAAAGAAAAGAAATCACCATTTCTTTCTTCTCCATTTACTCCTCATGTATTCAACCACCATCAACCATTACTTCCCCGTCCCATCTCTCTGAGCACAGCTTCACCATCATTAACACCACCATTAACTCTCAATTCTCTTTCTCTCTCAAACCTTATCATCTTATCAAGAACAGTAAACCTAGAAGCTAGGTTTGAGAGAGATAGAATTAGGGTTATCTTCACCAACAGCTAGAAGAGTAGGTTTGCATAGATGAATTGAAGAGGGAAAACGCGTCTTGGTGAGTGGGTTTTCATTTAATTATCGAATTAAAGGTGAACTTAGGAGAATTTTGTGTATAAATAGAGGCTCTCCTCTCTGTAACAGAGCATCCAAATTTTAGCTGGTTCAACTAGTTTTCATAATATAATTGTGTTTTCATCTTGTTCATCATGTTCTAAATTCATCTGCTAGGGTTAGATGAAACCCTTAATCATATGTTGAGATAATTCATGTTCCTGTTATTATTCTTGTTGTGCTTAATTGATATAGGAAGGATTAGTTAGCTGGTTGATCAAATTAGCATGTGATTAGTTGTACTGTAAGAAGATAGCCAATACTAGGGGTGAGTTAGTGATATTGGTTGATAAGTCATCCATTTGAGACCTCTCTAGAAGAAGATCTGTGTTTAATTGATATAGGAAGGATTAATTAGTTATTTGATCAAATGAGCCTGTGATCAGTTGTATTGTAAGAAGACAGCTTATACTAGGGGTGAATTAGTGAGACTAGTTGATAAATCATCCATTGGAGTCTTCCCTGGAAATGAACAAGAACATAACTTGAATGAGTATTGCCTTAGCATAATATTAGGAGGTGGATTCAACTGCCCTAGTGCTTTTTAACTCAATTGAATACAATATGCTTTACTACTTGTTCACTGCCAAAATCTTGTCGTATCGACACACAACAAAACCCCTTTTGGTTACTTCTTAATCAATATAGAAAGTCTTAGAACTCAACTCTACATTGCCCTAGTCTCTGTGGGATCGACCCGTATTTTCTCTGTCTACTATAGACGTTGTGCACTTGCAGTTAGACATAGTTGTAGGCTTGTTTACAGACCTACCAAGGTGTCAAACCTACTCTTGGTGGAAGTTTAGCTGAGCCCCCCTCCCCCCCCCCCCCCCCCCCCCCAAAGGAAGAGGGGAAGACCACCTGGTTCGATAGATACTCACCCAAGGAAGAAAAAAGTGAGTAAGGCATAGCCCGATCCATTTATCATCAATACAGATAATCCGTCTCATGAAATTGTCTCTAATTATAGTTATGTGCATGAATCAATACTGGAGGACGCTCCGATGTTTGAAACGATTCTAGAGAACAAAAAAATCTCTATGGATTATGAGAGTGCATACGTGTTGATGGAAAGATCCTCCACACATATTGATGATATATTTGCATACAATGTTGCTCAAGAGATCATTGAGCACGATGACATCGAACCACGCTCTATTGCAAAATGTCAAAGAAGAGCAGACTTGACGAAATGGGAGGTTGCAATCAAGGAAGAATTAAATTCACTGGCAAAGAGACGGGTATTTGGTGCGGTAGTGCTAACCCCACTAGGTGTAAAGCCCGTAGGACATAAATGGGTATATGTCAGAAAGCGTAATGAGAAGAATGAAGTATTGAGGTATAAGGCTCGCCTTGTGGCGCAAGGTTTCTCACAACACCTTGGAATTTATTATGAGGAAACATACTCTCCTGTAATGGACATCATAACGTTCCACTACTTAGTTAGCTTGGTTGTTTCAGAAGGACTCGAAATGCAGCTTATGGATGTGGTTACAGCATATCTCTATGGAGATCTAGATTCAGAGATATACATGAAAGTGCTTGATGGACTTCCATTTCCCGAATCAATTAACTCTAAACTACAGAGTGCGTTTTTAATTAAGTAGAAATGCTCACTTTACGGATTAAAGCAATCCGGGCGGATGTGGTATACCCGTCTAAGTGATTATTTGATTGGGAAGGGATATACAAATAATGAGTTATTCCCCTGCGTATTTATAAAGAAAACGAGTTCCGGATTTGCAATCATAGTTGTTTATGTTGATGATATTAACATAATAGGTACCCTTGATGAATTAAGAGAAACCGCAAGCTATCTGCAATCTGAATTTTAGATGAAATATCTTGGGAAAACTCGGTTTTGTCTAGGACTTGAACTAAAACACCGAGCATGTGGAATATTAATCCATCAGTCTGCATATGTCTATAAGATACTCAGGAAATTCAATATGGATAAGGTGCATCCTGCTAGCACTCCCATGATTGGTCGAAGTTTAGATGTACAAAAGGATCCATTTCGTCCCAAGGAAAATGACGAAGAAGTATTGGGAGCTGAAATTCCCTACCTAAGTGCAATAGGCGCATTATTGTACTTAGTGCAATGCACTCGACCTGATATATCATTCTCAGTGAACTTGTTAGATAGATATAGCTCAGCGCCTATACAACGTCATTGGAATGGTATAAAGAATGTTTTCAGATACCTAAAAGGAACCATTGACATGGGTTTATTTTATCCCTATGAAGAAGTAAGAAAGACTGCTAATGAAAATGCGACTCCCTACACTGAAACCCCAAACAATATTTTGGTAAGTTTTGCTGATGCTGGGTACCTCTCCGACCCACATAAAGGTCGATCACAAACTGGTTATGTGTTTACTATTGGAAACACAACAATATCTTGGAGATCGACCTAGCGGACTCTTATGGCTACCTCCATGAACCACTCTGAGATCATTTCTTTACACGAGGTGGTTCGTGAGTGTGTATGGTTAAGGTCTATCATTACACACATTCTATGGACATGTGGTATGAGTTCTACCACTGATGAGCTAACTTGCATTTTTGAGGATAGTGCAGCTTGCATCGAACAGCAAGGTATATTAAGGGTGATAATACGAAACATATATCACCAAAGTTCTTTTACAATCAGCAACAACAGTCTCTTCTGAAAATTTAAGTCAATCAAGTAAAATCTGATGAGAATGCGGTAGACCTATTTACTAAATCATTGCCTAAATCAACTTTTGAAAAGCATGTCAAAATCGGACTAAGAAAATTTTCCGATCTCCCTTGATTGCAATCAGGGGGAGATGGCGATATCAGGGGGAGTATCTAATGATATGATGTCGACATCAGGGGGAGTGTCCGTTGAACTCTTTTCCTCTTTACCGAGTTTATTTTGTCCCAATGGGGTTTGTTACTCGGCAAGGTTTTTAATGAGACAACAACAACACCAGGGTTATGACTCCCCGGTTGAGATTATCTTTTTCCCACAGGGTTTTTATGTTTTAGGTTTTTCTGAAGAGAAGTGGCCAGCTTTATCAACACGTTGTACTCTTTTCCCTTCGTCAAGGTTTTGTTCCCATTGGGTTTTCTTTGTCAAAGTTTTAATGAGGCAACACATTTGAAGTTCCGCTTTGAAATCGCACAAGGGGGTGTGTTATAGGGCCTACAACCCATGGATGTGCGGTCCATTACAATACTAGGGTTTTCCCCTTCTCTTATATAAATAGAATGATATACCTATGTAATTGGGTTGCCTCTTTTGACTAATAGAAAGTTCTTCTCTCTTTCTTTTCTCTCTTACTTATTATTACTCCAAAAGAAAATAAATTATTTCGTCTGCCCTATTATTAGATGACCTAGTTGAAATTTGTTTTTTATAATTATGTCCTTATGAATAATATATTTATGGCTAGAAACAACCTGAAAACTCAATAGCATCCCTCGTTCCAGAATAAAACTAGCACTGGTAGAGTTTACCATCCCTATTGTTGTAACCACGCATTCTCTCCAACTTGATAATGATGTCAAGGGACGGAATGAACTGTATCGTAAGAAAGAGAGACAGAGTCACCTTAGAGTAATGGTTCGATCACCATGGACTGAACCTAATGATTTGTGTCCCTAAAACCTGCTTTTATCTGCTGAGTGACAACGCACTGAATTCATCGTTCAAAATGCTATTTCTGGAACAACGGAATTGCCAGTCTTGCAGCATCTTCATTGGCCAACAAACATGCTCGCAAAGGCCTCACGCTGCTATATACCATAGTTCGGTGAAGCAACTCAATGATAAAGGTTTAACCAGTCTAGTGTACTTATCTAATATAACGTTCGAGGACTGGTGGAGTTAAGCATTAGAGAAAAACCATTCGTGTCTGTTGGATGAAATTTGGTGTTATATTGTGCATTGATGTGGAAACGTATGGTGAGGATTGGGTAGGTAGTTGATATAACTCCGACGGATGGCCCTTATTATTTGTTAGTTTGGCTGCTGGATGGTCGAGATATAGTTCTCGACGGCTGCGATTTTGTTATTATTTTTACACCTGGTTTACTTTTTTTTTTAATATCGTTGTCGTTGAATTTTTGGAATGCCTTAGTTTTAGTTTTGTCCAAAAAAAATATAAAAATGTTATATTAATCTGCAATCTGACGTTATAAAAAATTACAAAAAAATTGGAAAAATATACGTTAAAATTTGGGTAGACATTTGCGTTTTCAGATTTGGGATTGACAACTAAATATAGTTTCAAGGTTCCTTTATTTTAGGCATACAATAAAATCCATGGTAAAATTACCTGATTTATCAGATAGATATTTAAATATTGTACCAATTATTTTCCGAAATCGATTAATTCCCAAGATTTTTCCAAAACTTTCCACAATATGGGAGTCAAATATCAATATAAATTTACAAATTTGATCTATAATATGTTAAATGAAATGTTATAGAAAGTAATTCTAAATAATATACGCCTAGTTTAGATAAACCGTACAAAAATCGTGTATTAGGTAGTGTTGTGGGGTGATTATAGAAATAACCTCGAGAGCCTAGTCCTAACCACAACACACTTAATTCCCCAAAAGAAGAGAGAGAAAGAGAGAAAAAGTCCCCTTCTATTGTCTTTCCTTTCCTTATTTATAGATATTCCCAAAACTTCTCATTTCCATGACATCATGTGACATGTCTCCAAAACCTCTTTATGTTCCATAATTGTTATTCC
The DNA here is from genome assembly GCA_023531105.1 of Papaver atlanticum. Taxonomy (NCBI): domain Eukaryota; kingdom Viridiplantae; phylum Streptophyta; class Magnoliopsida; order Ranunculales; family Papaveraceae; genus Papaver; species Papaver atlanticum. The sequence continues at coordinate 309,195 of JAJJMB010016419.1, read as the reverse complement.
CCCTATTATGACCTCTAATCTTCCCTTTAATTCCTTCTTTATCCTCCTCAGTCCATGGACTCCTCCATAGGGCTTGGGCTTTAGTCCCAAAGTCCCCATTTTACTTCTTGAACTTGGCCTATTTTAGGGACCTCTAGGCCCTACTAAAGGGTAGTTATTTTTTATGTATCAACATTAGTCCCCTGGCTATTGCGTTAATTGTCAAATAACCCAATAAGCACCTTAGTCCTTGTCTAACCTCCCTTTTCGTTCATCATTTCCTGGTTCCGAGTCCCCTTGAGGAATCTCTAATCCTTACGCGTATTTGTTGTTTTAACCGATTCTCGGTGCTTCGACGGTCTATCATTTAACAAGAAGAGAACAGATCTCGGAGAGGGGATCATAAGGCCGTACATATAACTAAAGGTTCAAGCAAATAGGGCAGCGATGATGTGCTTATTGGATTGTCCCAAATTAGCTTGGGTTTCCGATTCCCGCGGCATAGTTCGACATTCAGCCCCCCAGTTTTGAGAAGTTCACGAGGGGCGGCTGGTGCTAATGATTTGGACGTCAGTATGCGTGAGAATTCTTTAAAGATGCCACTAGGGTTTCGATCTTGGTTAAGAATAACCTCACTTATTAATGCTTAGTTCGTAAGAAATTATTGCCATGCGCGAAGTATGACTGGACATTTAATTATGAACATTTTTTCATGAAATGTTGCAAACTCGGAGTATGACTGAACATTTTATTATGAAAGCACATTTTGCGTTCTTGGACCTCTAGATTGTATTACTAGTCCGCTCGCCCCCCACTTATGAGAGATAATTGAAAGCACGAACGATTTCCCAATTAACATCATCATGTATAAAGTTATTTTTTATTTTAAACCATCTTTTAATCCATTTGATTAAGGTTTCATATCCTGTTTTGACTCTATTAGTGTTAAAAGGAAGGTGATTCCAGACATTTTTAATGAAAACACAGTTCATAAAAATGTGGTCAACACTTCTAATATCATAGTCATACAAATGACAACAATTATTTACATTAGGTATGAATTCTAGTTGGAACAAGATCATTGTCTTCGTTTTTCACCACCGTGATACCAGACATCTTTGGAACGACTTGAACCGGGCTTACCCATTTGTTATCGGATATGGGATAGATAACCCCTACATCCAACAACTTCAGGATTTCCTTCTTGATTACTTCCATCATCGGAGGGTTCAAGCGACGTTGAGCTTCTCTTGTTGGTTTTTCCCTCTCCTCAAGAAGTATTCGGTGCATACATGTGGAAGGGATGATTCACTTGATATCGGAAATGGTCCACCCAATTGCATACTTGTATTCTCTTAGCACTCGAACAAGTTTATACTCTTGCACCTTGGTAAGGTCTTTGGCAATGATCACCGGTAACTCTTCTTTATCACCTAAATATATGTATTTGAGGTGATCCAGAAGAGGTTTCAACTCAAGAATAGGTGCCTGCACAATCGATGGTAAAATTTTCTTATTAGTAAGCGGCACGGAAATATAAGACGCATTATACTTTTGTGGAACTTCTTGTAATGAGTTAAGAGATAAAACAGCCTCTTTAAGTTCATCACACATAAACAATTCACTTTCAAGGTCTTTGTATTTTCCATAACCTAAACTCTCCACTATGGTGTTTTCTAAAGCATCATCACCATTCAATTCAAAATCTGTTGAGCTAGAGAATCAATAATATCAATTGAAAAACAAGAATGCACATCACTATGATATCTCATAGCCTCGAAGATATTGAAGCTTATGACTCCATCATCAAATTCCATGGTTAAGGCGCCTTTGAAAACATTTATCTTCGTTCTAGCGGTTCTCATGAATGGTCTACCCAACAGCAAGGGAGTAGACGATGGTGAATCTTCATCCATCATGTCAAGAACATAGAAATCTGCCGGAAATATGAGTTGATTAACCTGCACCAAAACATCTTCAATAACCCCTTTCGGGTAAGTATTAGATATATCAGCAAGTTGTGTAACAATACTGGTATTCTTAAGAGGACCAAGATTCAAGGATTCATAAAAAGAAGCAGGCATAACATTAATGGATGCTCCTAAATCTAGCAAAGTACGTTCAAATATGATTTTACCAATAGTACATGGTATAGTGAAACTACCGATATCTTTCAACTTGGGTGGGAGTTTCTTTTGAAGATATGCCGAAGCATTCTCCCCCACGCGTATTAAATCATTGTCGGTCAACTTATGCTTGTTAGAACACAATTCCTTCAAGATCTTTGCATAGCGGGGAACCTGCCTTATCGCCTCAATTAGTGGAATGTTCACTTCAATCTTCTTAAAGATCTCCCAAATCTCTTGGTACAATATCTCCTTGTTCAAATTTGTAAACCTGCTAGGAAAAGGCGGAGGAGTAGCATAAGTAGAAACATGAGTTTTAAAGTTAGAATTTGTTACCGGGTCAGCCTTTTTAGGGGTTGTTTCACCCTCTTCTTTCTCCAAATCAGGTTCATGGGACACCGGTGATGTTATCGTTTTCTCTACTTGCTTCCCACTTCGTAGCTCAAGAACATTGGCATTCTCTTTATGATTCAGTGGTTGCGAAGGAAGTTTTCCAGCTGCTTGTGCTTCCAATTTTCTCACGATAGTAACTAGTTGACCCATTTGGGTTCGCATGTCCTTCATATTCATCTCTGCCTTTTGCTTATCTTGCGCCATTGTGTTGGGAATTTTTTGCTTATCTTGTGCCATTGTGTTGAAAATGAGATTTAACTTGTCATCTATACTCGTGCCTTGAGTTTCTTTATGTGGCTTTTGCAAGAATTGGTACCCACCTTGTTGATTAAAAGGAGGATTGGAAATTGCCGCTTGCTTGTTGGCGTAGCTGAAATTGGGATAATCACGCCAACCCGGATTATATGTGCTAGAGTATGGATCATATCTTGGCCTTTGCTGATTTTGGTACATTGCACTTGCTTGCTCAACATCTTCAGTGTATGATGATGGTATGACGACTGCTACTATTTGTTGCATCATCCTCTCCATGTTACCCATTCTATGTTCCATGTGTGAAGAATCGCCAACTTCATTCACCTTCCTTACCGTTGGTTCACCTCTAGCGTAGAATTGTTGCGTGTTTGCAGCAATGTTCTCCAACAAACTTGTAGCTTCAGCAATGGTCTTGTTGGTACGTGCACCACCACTTGCGGCATCAATCAAATATCTCTCATTAGGAAGCAACCCCTCATAGAAATATTGAATGACAAGTTGATCGCTGATTTGATAGTGTGGACAGCTAGCTAAAAGCTTCTTATGCGCTCCCAATACTCATAGAGAGTCTCTCCCGATATTTTCCTAATACCACAAATCTTCTTTCGAATTATTGCTGCTTTTGATGCTGGAAAATACTTCTCAATGAAAAATTTCTTCATCCCATTCCATGTGGTTATACTCCCAGAAGGTAAGTAAAAGAACCATTCTCCTACAGCATCTATAAGGTAGAAAGGAAACGTTGTCATCATATCCATATTGGCATTTGTAGTTGCTTGATTCAAACTAGTCACAACATGATGAAATTGTTGCAAGTAACAATTAGGATCTTCTCCCGTTAAACCTATGAATTTTGGCATCAAGTGAATCAATTGCGGCTTCAATTCAATGGTTTCATTCAACTGAATACATAAAGGATGATGGTCAAGGTTTGAAGAAGTGAGCTCGTTGAGTGTTCTTGGAGAAGGTGGTGCACCTCCCATTGTGTTGTCTTCCTCTTTATCCGAATCCGAGAATTCACTAGGTGAAGAACTACGAGGAAGTGGAGTATTCACTGCTCGAATCAACTCTTTTAGTAAAGTGCCCGAACAAAGACGTATACCAATTGGACTTGGTCTGCCCTCTCCACGCCTTCACCAAAGAAATGGTACCTGGAAAACATATTCGAATAGATTGAATTAGGGTCTTGAAATTGTAACCAAAAGCAAAATAAAAACTAAGAATAAAAATAACAACTAAACTTGCCACTGCCTCCCCGGCAGCGACGCCAATTTTGATGAGGTGTCAACTCGCAAATAATATTTTCTACTTCTCTTTACACTAGCAAGTAATATAGTGAAAGAAGATTCGTCCCAAGGGAGGTATGAAGCAAAAGTTTTTATGGAATTACTCTTAGCAAAGATGATTGTATTATAAAATTATGAAAATTATAAGATTGTATTCAAATATGAGATGAAATTGATTAAGGAATCATTCTCGACCACGGAATATAAACCTAATTGATATATAACCACGTCTTCATATTATCTCGTTACTAACAACCCTAGAATAACTAGTACGCTCAACTATTCTGTTACTATCTCCTAAACTTACCGGACACGGAAGCACTCGACTACCGGTTTCTACTTGTCAAGTTTCCTAAAAGTACGCTCTCTAGGTGTGACTTAAACAAGTGTTTTACGTTTTATGAGATAAGATTATTCCTAGTGATAGATTCACAAGCTTGAATTACCTACCAGTGCCATTCAATACATACGAATATTTAACAAAGTGACATCATCAATATTCATGTAGCGCTACTTGTATTAAGAATCTCTAGACAATTACGGGTCGAAGAGGTCTTAACTAGCAATAGAATTATCAATCAACCATTCACCCACCAGGCATACCCATTCCGTAAACACCACCAAGACAAATTTTTGTTCCCATCATCACCTTGAGTCAGAGTAAATCTAAGATCCTTAATTTCTATTAAAACCCCCAAATCCATCACCAATTCCATTTTGAATTCAACCCTATTCTTCAGTAAAAACAATAGTAACAACATTAGTTGTACTTCATTTTGTTCTTGACTGCAACAGATTTGAAACCCCCATCGATCTCAACTCGTGTGAATCTTCCCTTCCTCTTTCTCATCCATCTTCTCTCACAATTCTTGTTCATCTCAATAAAATCCATAATTCCACACTAACCCCTATCCTAAACATACATCCAAACCTGCAATTGATGTTCTTCACTGTTCATCTCAGATTCACTCCTCATCTGGATTCGACTTCAACACTTTGAGAATCAACCTGAACCCTATTTCTTCAACAAAAAAAACCATCTTCTTAGATATTTCTTAAACCACCAGCAACACCGATTCATTCAAACCCTAACTTCTATCAATTTCAACAGGTACATCATCATCTTCTTTGATCTCCATTTTCACATCTCCATCGAATTTCTTTTCTGCCAGCAGCCGCCTTTTCTCCTCTTAATTTCAGGTGTTGTAGGAAATAAAGAGAACAGGTAAACTCTTCTTTGAATTTTAGGGCAAGAGAAACTGAAGTGATACAGCTACTCAGGTGAATTGGCTAAGGGGTACCCAAATGCCTCTAGGCAACCTAAGAGTTTATACGAGCCGTCAAAGAATGACAGCTCATTTTGCTCCATTGTGCTTCCAATAGCGTCTTCACGTGAGAAATAACGCTTTTGATCTTTTTCGAATTCTTCCACTAACAACAGCCATCTTTTACTTCTCAAATCCACTTCTTCTCTACATCACTAAAGTTGTCATGCTTTTCAGACAATGAATTTGCATCACTAAAGCTGACATGCTTTTCAGACAGAGATGAAAAAATAAAAGCAAATAATGAGAAATAATTTCGCCTCAAACACCATTTGCACCTTTTTATCTTTTAAGCGACGTTTCTTTTTCTTTTGTTCCAAATGACTCCAAAGTACCTAAAACTCAAAACTAAACATAAGATACATGATTTACAAGAAAACTGACTAAAGAAAACATAAACAATAGATAAATATTAAGGTGTTTTAGACACCTATCAAGTAGGTCCCGAGGTTTTTCTGCATTTGCGGTTTCCTCGTTAACAAAATTTCTGGTGTCTATGTTATTTCTTTTTCGCATTATATTTGTTTATATAATTGAAATATCACAGGTTGTGCGTAGTTCAATCAGTTGATAAATCCGACCTTGATTGTTGGATATAACTTGATTGACACTTGGGCATTGGTCCTTGGTACCGTCCAAGTTATTTCTCATATCAATCAGGCTCATGGATTTCTATTTGTTCGATTTGCTGATTGCATTGAGAAATAGAGATAAAGCTCTTTGATATATATCTTGATTGAGCTCGCTATTCCATATAGATTGCCTAACAAATTATTGGGTGTGGTTGTTATACCCCCGCTTTTTCAATTGGTATCAGAGCAGGCAAACACATTAAGACTTCACAAGTTTGTGTTTGAAGCAATCTAATGAGTATTGATAGACGCATTTATGTGTCTAACATATCTCAATTGTATATATTGTTAGTGCTCGATTTTGTACTTATTTGGTTATTTTATGTATTTGTAGGTGTTTTTGGAAAAATAAGCTTTTGCGGCGAAATTGGCTCAAAATGTGGCATTTGAACCTCCGTAGATAACGTACCAAAAGCACCCCAGAAGTATGTTGGAGACACCCCAGAGGCACCCAAGAAATATCCCGGAGGAACCCCGAAAAAGTGTTGAAAACATCCCAGAAAAATTACTAAAGGCACCCAAGGGACGAGTGTTATGCGGACTCCAGCAACGGATAAGGGGCGACCACTGGATAAGGGGTGACCTTTCCCATTCACGTTCAAATTCTGTTTCTGGCGGGAAACCAAAAATGTAAAGCATGTTTCCTGGCAGTTTTGGTGATGGATTTCTGGAGGAGTTTGAGGTCGACTAAACCTCTGATTTTCATAGGATAGACTCCTTATGGGTCTAGGAATCTAATATGGGTGTTGAAATCGATTAAACTGGGCTCAATCGACGGATTTTTATCACAACAGCAAAATATGGAAAGTCACGTGTGTGACATGTTTTAGGAAATTTTAGAGAGATTAAAGTGCTATAAACCTTCCCAAAGATTTGTATATATCTAAGGAAGAGTTTAGAATCAAAAGGAAAGCTCAGAAAAGGCGTATAAAATCTAAAACAAGAAATTGCCGCAACTTTGCCGTGAAGAGAAAGGAAGGGATTTTGGAGAGATTTTGGAGAGATTTAATCGGTCTTTTTGATATAAATAGATTGCTAGGAGTCACAAAAAGGGTTACGTACACTTTGGGGAAGTTTACAGCCTTAGAAAAAGCCAGAAAAATCAAGTTCAACGGATCGGGTTCTGCTGCTGCTGCTGCCGGAGAAGAAGAAAAGAAGAAGAAGAACATAAGACGCACGCACAACAGTCGCAGAAACTATTGCCGTAGCTTTCATATTCAATACCTTTTGTAACGATTCTTCCAACAATTAATTTCAGTTCGCAACAGTTCTGTTTCTCTGTAACAGTAGGTTCTGTAACAATTATATTTGTTACAAAACCCGCTGCTTTTATACTTTTCACTCTTTTAATCAACTTTTGAGCATCAAAGATGTATTTTGAGAACATGGTTAATATGAGGAGCTAAACCCCATTGCTGAGGCGATAGAGGAAGCTATTTTTCCAACAAAAAGTGGTATATTCTATTTTATCTATTTTATTGCAATTATTTTATGATTATTTTCCTTGATTGAAAATTGTTTGAATGATTTTTGTTAAGCAATTGTTATTTCTTTTGATAGAGCATGCTTGGCCATAGGTTTTTGATGTTCTACAATTTGGATTTACACTTGTTATTTTGAAAATCTACATGTTGCAATAGTTTAGAATCAAATTGAACGAGAAAATTGCATAAATATAAATATTGGATTAAATCACTTTGAACTTGGAAAATAGTGGAATCTTAGCCTCAGTGTTCTTTTAATATTGATATCAACTTTGTCGGTGTTTTCTATAATTATTAGTGAGCTTTCTATTTTAGTTTTGAATTTAAGTCTAAAGTTATCCTTCACAAGTTCGAGAAACGAAACTCTTTTTATCACTATCTACAAATTACATCAAGTATGGACTATAAAATCTCAGTTGACGCTTCACCAATTTTAAATCTACCCAACTCCGAGTGTGTTCAAGAAACCATCGATGTGGTTGGGTGTTTGGGTTTAGAGAAAATCATCAAAAATCTTTGTCGAGAGAAACAACGATTGATAAAGAAAATTGATAGTCTTCATTGCGAAATTTATATCAAAAACTCTGATCTTTAAGAATGCTCTGAAGAGGCAGTTGATCTCCAGAAGAAGTTAGATGAACAAATCCGGATCAATACTGAATTTGTTGCAAAAATTGTGAAAAACTAAGGATTTGAAGTCTGTCAAATAATCTTCAATGGAATTGAGAAACTCCTTTAATTCTTCCCTGAAGGATTGTCGTAAGTCAGGAAATAAGCGAGGTTTAGGCTTTGTAAAACCTGATATGACTCATAATTTCTCAGATGAGTTTAAAGATGTTGGTACATGTATATTTTGTGGTTCTCGTGATCATTTTCAACATACATGTATACCTTTCAAGAAAAGTTTAAAGGTTGCTAGTGATTTCTACAAAAAAGCTAAACAACTTTTCACTGCTCTAAAAAAGTGTACAAAACTAACCAGAAATCCCAAATGAGAAAGTAGTGTTAGTATGGGAGATTTTTCTCTAAAATCAACATCACCCTTTCAATGGTTTCTTGATAGTGGATGTAGCCGGCATATGACTGGAGATTTTTATTGGTTTGTAAACTCGAACGATTTTGAAGGAGGTCCAGTAACATTCGGAGTTTGGATTTGTTGCTACATAAGCAAGAAAGGGATGATCAAATTACCAGGCTTTCCTGAAATCCATGATGTCGTATACGTTAAAGGTATGATTGCTTCCTTCTGTTAGTCAAATTTGTGACAAAGGCCATAAAGTTGTCTTCAATGCGAATGGATGTGACATTATAGACAAGTCTGGTAAAGTAATTTTTCAGGGAACTCGTGGTAAAAATAACTGTTATCTTTTGGATACTCAGTTTAATAACTGTTGCAATCTGACCAAGGTGGAATCTACATATCTTTGGCATGAGCGTTTTGGTCACATCAATTACCGCCTTTGATGTTATTTTGAAGTTTTAGTAAAAATGATTCGAACTCTAAGACTTGTGAAGATTCGAGTTTTTAAATTTAATAAAAATATACAATAATATTACAAATGGTGCAAGAGGTACTGGAACTAAGGATTCGGCCAATCTTCATAACATAAGGTTCAATTATTTATTCTCAACAATTTTAGCTCAAGAAATGTAAACATGGACTCTTATTTTTGCCAAGGTAGATTCTAAAAACATTAGTTATAAATCGTAAGCATGGGACATCAAACATCTAAGCAAGCATGACCCATCTAATAAAATAATAACTAATTAATCAAAATCATATTTCAATTAATATTAGTGCAAAAGTCATAAAATAAATTTACCCATGTATGAAGTTCGGCCTCCTTCGTCATCCCAGTGTTGGGGTTTAACTCATCATGTCGAAAACACACTCAAAATATGTATTCATGGCTCAAAAAGTATTTACAAGAAGAGAAAATAAGAAAACAGGAAATCTGTAACAGCACAGGTGCGTTACAGACCGACTGTTTCAACTCTCAACTGTTATGATGAAGATAATCATTACAAATCTGAAGATAAATGTTGCAGAAGAGGATGAAAAAACTGTTACAATGAAGATAAATGTTACAAACCAGTTGAAGAAACTGTTACAACCAGTTGAAGAAACCGTTACAACGGATGAAGAAACCGTCGCTGTTTCCCTGTTCTTCACGAGCAGCAGCAGCAACAACAACAGAGTTCTGAAAACTCTTGATTCACGCCTCCTGAGCTCTCCTATCGACCCCAAACTCTCGACACCCCTTCTATGGAACCTTGTGACTCTATTTATACACCAAAAGCCCAAAAATCACGCGTCAATTACACAAAATAATTCTCATTTACTCTCATGCATGGAAAAGAATAATTTCCATTTTTAGATTAATTACGCGTCTAATCTCGTGCTGCACACACCATAAACATTCCTTCACGTCCCAGAATAAGTTAGGCACGCAGAATCCACAAGAAAACTTCCCAAAATTACCAAAAATTCCGAAAATATCTTACGGGAATATCACGCCTGTTTTGCTCCACACTTGAATTCTAGCCAATTCTGGTCGAAACCAAAGACCATACCACGTTTCTATGGGTCCTAGGAATGATCCCAATCAATTCCATCCCTTTAGTATCTCTGAAATGACTCCAAAAATCTGATTGAAAATCTGCCAGGGATAAACATCATTTTCCCGCCTTTTTCTGTTTTTGAACGTGAAGGAAAAGGGGGTGCCCCTTATCCGCTGCTGGAGTTCGTATAACACTTGTCCCTTGGGGTTCCTTTAGTACTTTATCCTGGGGTATAAAACACCACTTTTCGAGCCAATTTCGCCGCAAGAGCTTATTTCTCTAAAAATACCTACAAATACATAAAATAACAAAATAAGTACAAAATCGAGCACTAACAATATATACAATTGAGATATATTAGACACATAAATGCGTCTATCAGCCTTCTAACTAAGATCATTAACAAAGAGCTTGTTAGAGGCGTTCAGAAAATCAATACTAAGATTGATGGTGTCTGTGGTGCATGTCAAAAGGGTAAACAAACAAAAGTTCCATATAAATCCTCTCGAGATATTCTCACTAAATCTCCGCTTGATTTAATTCATATGGATCTCTTCGGCCCTATTCAACAACCTACTATTGCTGGGAAGAACTATGCTTTAGTTATGGTAGATGATTACACCAAATTCACTTGGGTAGCATTTTTGGCTCATAAACCCTTAGTGAATTCAAGATTATTGTTAATGGAATCCAGAACGAACAGAGTCGCAAACTAAAGAAAATCAGAAGCGATCGTGAAACTGAATTCAAGGACACTAAAGTATTTGAATTCTGTGATAAACTGGAAATTATTCAACAATACTCACCACCCATTACTCCACGAGCCAATGAAGTTGCAGAAAGGAAGAATAGGAACATTCAGGAAATGGCAAGGGTAATGCTCCGTAACAAGAACTTACCGTTAAAGTTTTGGGGAGAAGCTGTTTTTACAGCATGTAATTTGACCAACCGTGTTTATCTACGGTCCAAGACCCTAAATACTCCGTATGAGTTGTGAAATGGTAAGAAGCCAAACTTACACTATCTCAGAGTGTTTGGCAGTAAGTGCTGTTGATGGTGAATTTTAGGCAAGGGAAAAAATCGTAAAATCATGATACTGCATGTTTCTGACCCGGCTTCAGGAATAAATGTGATGATTCATATTTTACGATCTGTGAACCGTTTCACGATCCCTGTCTGAGGGAACATTCCCCTCAAAGCTATGATGAATATGTCTCTCAAAAGGCCTCCCCGGCTGAGCGTTCAATGCTTCACACATTTCATCATCACCTGTACATATAATCAAGACATAATGTTTGTTAGGGAGCATAACACCTTCAGGACGTCACACCGCCCGTTGTTCCCTAACTCTGTAGAGAGACCGTGTATAGAATCTCTTAATGATGGGGCGGTTCCCTAGACATAATGTTTGTTAGAGAGCTTTATTCCTTCAGGACGTCACGCCACTCGTTGTTCCCTGACTATACACCCCTCAGAACAAATATGATGCTTCAATTATCTCATATCTCGATTCTGCAAATAGATTAATTCTAGCATGACATTCATCCACTGAATTCCTAGAAAATAATCTATTATATCTCATTACTCCGTTCCCTGAATCCCCCGGCTAGATTCCACGGATTAGTATAGATAACCGTTTTATCTCATTACTCCGTTCCCTGAATCCCCCGACTGGATTCCATGGATTAGTAATAGATAACCATTTTATCTCATTACTCCGTTCCCTGAATCCCCCGGCTGGATTCCATGGATTAGTAATAGATACTCAACTTATTTTATTACTCCGTTTCATGAATCATTCTCAGCCGAATTTTATAAATTAGTAATAAATATTCAACAATCGGGCATCTGGGCCACCACCGAGTAAGCCCCGATAAAACGGTGAAAGTGTACTTGACCATAGTGCACGAACGAGCACCCGAACGCACGAACGAACATTCGAAAATATGGACAAACGAGGAACCAACCAGGAAAATAATATTAAATAAAATAAACAAGAGGCATGAGACCGGTCCCACTGGCCGACCGGTCATGCCGCCGTGGCCAGTCCCCCTCTCCAATTATTTTTTTTTATTTTTTTTTATTTTGCTTCCCTAATCTCATGGAAACTCCTTCATTTGAGCAAACTCCCTCGTTTGAGCAAAACTCTTGGTTTTCCATACTTTCATCGAACAAAAATAAGGAAAGGTGTCACGGGACCGGGCCACCTAGCCGGGCGGCCATGCCCTAGATGTGGCCGGTCCCACACCTTACAATCCCTTATTTTCTCATATTATTATTTCCATCATCTCATGGAACTCCATCGTTTGAGCGAAAACCCTAGTTTTTCAATATTTTCTCAAATATTGCTCAAACCATGAAAAAGCCAAAAAGTCAAATGGTCACATGACCGACTAGGCCACTCACGTCAAGTATTAAAATATTATTATTTTTAAAATATTGGTCGCACGAGCAAAGTTCTACTTGCTCATTCGAGCAAAATTGAGAGTTTTAGTCAAGATCAAACTCTTCTGAAGTATTGCTCAAACGCGCACCAGAAAATACCAAAACTCTCAGGACTGAGACACAGACACTGTGGTGACACGGGCATGCTACCTTGACCGACCAAGGCCGTCCCTAAGGCTTGCAATGAGCCGGTCCAACACATCTTCATAATTTTGACCTAATTTGCTGTCAATTTGTTAGTATTGGGTCCAAACTCTCTCCAACCAACTTGGGATTTGCTCAATCGATCGTCATCTGGTCCCACGACCACCAAGGTCCCGTCCCATGACCCCTTGGTCGGTCCCTCATCTCTCCATAACTAGGTTTTACTACCTAACGCTCACACGAGCACTATTTTAATAAATGATTAAACCAGTGTTTGATCACCCTTTCACCAACTGGTCAACAAAAGATTGGTGCACGCTCACTCGAACACTTGAGCGCTACATGGTCGACCATCATCCCATGTAGCCGGTCCCTCCTTCACTAAGTGACTTATTTTCAATAAGTCGTCAATTGATCAACAATTGATCAAAATTAGGGTTTCGAACAAACGCTTTAAAAATCATAATTCAGAGCGAGTTCAAACACTGATAATTTTATATTGATCCAGCAATCAACATCTGGGTTAAAAATATAATATTCGATCAGGCTACCAATATTTTAATTAATATTTTATTGGGTCACGTTACCAATAATTCATCGAATGAGCAATACTTGCTCAGTTGCTCAAATATTGATTCAACTATCAATATTCAGTAATTTACCGAATGAGCAATACTTGCTCAGTTGCTCGAATATTGATTCAACTATCAATATTCAGTAATTTATCGAATGAGCAATACTTGCTCAGTTGCTCAAATATTGATCCAACTATCAATATTCAGTAATTTATTGAATGACCAATACTTGCTCAGATGCTCGAATATTGGTCCAACTATCAATATTCAGTAATTTATTGATGCTCGAACATTGATTCAACTATCAATATTCAACGATTCATTGGACAATATTTGCTTAGATGGGCAATATCAACATCATTCATTCAAGAACTATACGTCCCAGCAGACATGTTCAATTCATGAATCCTAGAGCGTTCAGCAATCATGCTCGACTGAACAATACTTAGAACCATCATCTAGTCAAGTTAACGACTGACTAATCAAATACACGTCTGCTTTGCAGACTCCACGTTTGTGAGACATCAATCACGTCACATGAGGGATATTAATTAGAGTTTTTTTCTGGCGGCCTACACCATGTGTGTTCATCCACGATGAGAAATGTGAGTAAGTCGTGCAAGCAGTTGAGGGAGTTAGCAAAGTAGTGGATGGACAATCAACCAAGTCTCCACACGACCTGGAACTGGTTAAACCACGATTTACCACTTTCCTACTCTTTCACTCGAGCAACCGTCACACTTACTGGAGATCAATGTGTCTACCATTCTTTCAATATAAATAAGTCTCTGAATCCACGATTGAAAGACAAACAATTTTTCGAGCAATCACTCTCAAGAATTCCATCAATCGACCAAAACTTATTCGTACTCAACATTTCACAGAAAACTTACAGAAACCTTAAACACATTCACAATCCTTGATCACCATTGATCTTACACACTTCTCAGCTTCCCTCCTACATATCAACCCTCTTCCCTCTTTGTGGCCGAATTGACTCTGGAACGGCCATTGTCTTGGTTTGGGACGGAGTCCTACAGATTGATCTCTCGAACTCTCAAAGCACTCCCGTGCAGTGCATCTGTTGAGGTTAGGAAGTTTGCTCGATTGATGAGCCTCTCCATTCCCTAGAACACCAGCGAACCGTTTTCCCCATCAATAAGTGCTACATTCTAAAAGATCGAGAACATAAAGGGAAATTTGATTCCAAAAGCGATGAAGGTTTTTTTTTTGGCTATGCATCTGACGGTCATGGTTTTCGAGTATACAATCTTAGAACCCATGTTATGATGGAATCACCAAATGTTATCATTGACGACCTGAGCAATTTTAGACATGATGACCCTCCTGCTGAATTGCCTCCAACAAAGACAATTAAGAAAGTCAAAGAAATCTCAGAATCAGTAGAAGTTGTTCCAACTGTTGCAGATCCTGACATTTCAAGTTACGAGGAGTAAGCCCCTAGTCAGGATATTCCTGTTGAACGTGAACGTTCTCAACCACGGCACCTCTGGGTTCAAAGGAATCATAATACTAACAGTATTATTGGAGGTAAGGATTCTACAGCTAATACGAGAGGACAACTTTAAAATATTTGCAATTTTGGATGTTATCTATCGCAAGTAGAACCAAAGAACATTGATGAAGCTCTTAGCGATCCCGTTTGGGTGAATGCAATGCATGAAGAGTTAAATCAATTCAAAAGACAAGATGTATGGGAACTCGTACCTTGTCCCTCCAATGTAAATATTGTTGGTACTAAATGGATATTCAAGTACAAGTCAGATGAATTTGGAACTATTGATATAAACAAAGCTAGACTTGTCGCTCGGGGATATTCACAAATTGAAGGTATCAACTTTGACGAGACCTTTGCTCCCGTGGCACGCTTTGAGTCCATTAGATTGTTATTAGCTCATGCTTGTTTTCTCAAGATTAAGCTATTTCAAATGGATGTAACATCCGGATTCTTAAATGGATGTTTAAAGGAAGAGGTCTATGTTGCTCAACCTAAAGGATTTGAAAGTTCAGAATTTTCGGATCATGTCTTTAAGCTCAGAAAGGCATTGTACGGATTAAAACAAGCACCTCGTGCCTGGTTCAAAAAACTAACCACTTCTCTTCTTAGGAAAGGTTTTTCGAGAGGTGTAGCTGATAAGACGCTTTTTACTAAATGGAGTGGGAAGGAGGTTGTTATTGCTCAAGTCTATGTAGATGATATTATCTATGGATCGACCTCTGGGAAACTTGCAAAGGATTTTCAAGTATCTTTTGGAAGGGAATTTGAGATGAGCAATGTTGGTGAAATCAAATTCTTTTTGGGATTAGAATTCAACAACACAAGGATGGAATTTACTTATCTCAAGAAAAATATGCAAGGGATCTTGTAAAAAGGTTCGGTCTTAGAAATCAACTCCAAAACTTACTTCTATGCCCACTATTGGCAAGCTGCATAGAGATGAGAAAGGTGTCAATGTGGATCAGAAACTTTATCGATTGATCATTGAAAGTCTTTTATATCTTACATCTACTAAACCTAATATTGTTTTTAGTGTTGGCTGTTGTGCTAGATTTCAGGCTAATCCAAAGGAATGTCATCTTGCTGCTGCAAAAAGGATCATGCGATATATTCAACACACTATCGGTTATGGTCTATCTTATACTTTTGATACTAACACTGATCTAACTGCTTATTCAGATGCTGACTGGGCAAGATGTGTGGAAGACAAGAAGAGTACATCAAGGGGATTTTACTATGTAGGGTTGAATCTTGTGGCTTGGCATAGCAAGAAACAAAACTCACAATCCCTCTAAACATGCGAAGCAGAGTATATTGCTGCAGGTTCGTGTTGTACTCAACTTCTGTGGATGAAACAAATGTTTGCTGATTATGGAATTGACACTGGCATAATAAAGATATTTTGTGATAACTCAAGCGCGATTCACATCACTGAGAATCCTATTGAGGACTCAAGAACTAAGCACATCGATATAAGGTATCATTTTATTAGATATCTCTATGAAAATGGTATTATTAACATGGAATTTATGCCATCCGAACAACAATTTGCTGATATTCTCACCAAACCACTAGATACTACAACGTTTCAACACTTACGGCAGTCTATTGGTGTTGTTTTGGTTCATTAGATTTCTAGCTTTTCCCCCTGGATTTATCTATATCTTTTGGGCAATAAAAGCTTGAGGTTCCAGTGTAGTATTGTTTAAATTCCGCATTTGTTTCTAGTAGTTGTATTCTTGTTTTTATTAGGTATCAAAGTATACACAAAAATCCTTCTTTTCTTGTAAAAGTAAGGTCGCTCATGTTGTTCTCTTGGGAATGACATCAAATGGGGGAGAGTTCTTAATTGAACTTGTTCTTAATTGCCAAATATTTGTGGGCAGTGCTGTGGAATGTTGTAGGAGTTATCTTGTATCTTTATAAACTCCTTGATGAATACACTAAGTTTCGACTATGTGAAATCATCGAAACAAAGTTGATTTGTTCTCTTTTAGTCATGAATTATCTCTTTGAGAATTTCATTATGATCCAGTAGTTTTCGTACCTTTGCCAATTTATATTAACAAAAAGGGGGAGAATTATTTGGTAGTTCACACTACATACATATGATTTACGGATCATTATGTAAGGGGGAGTGGTTTTCATTGTAAGATGAAAGTATTGGCTAAGGAGGGGTGATACATATCACCATCGTATTACTTCAAAGTTATGATGCAATTGGACTTTGATTCGATATAGTAATACTTTGACACTGATAACAATGATTGAGAAAATCTGTTTTCTTATTGTTATGGCTACGGATCTTCAACAACAATGATGCTGAGTTGAACACGTTCAGAATCGCTGGAGTACTTGGAGTAGCGAAGAATTCAAGGAATGTTGAAGAGCCAAGGAAATCAAGCATGATGGATGAGAAGCTATAAAGTTTATTTATTCTGTAATCCATATGTATTGATAGTTTTGTCACTAAAATTGACAAAGGGGGAGATTGTTAGAGCACTGGTCGGTTGAACTCGCAAGCGTTGCTATCTCAAGCTTATTTGTCAAGTTTAGTTGATCAAAATAATATACTTGATTTCTAGTCTACTTATAGCTATGTCTCGGATTAGGATATAATGTGTAGTTGAGCTTTTGACTTCACGGCGTTCACCAAATGAAGACGAATATCCACTGAGGGGAGATTGGAGGAACTTTATCAACAAAAGGTATGTGGAGACTAAAACTTATCTATCACTCAGAAGTCTATTATCTTCTATCTTCTAATGAGACTAATTCGTATAGCTATATAGACTTTTATATAATACACATATGATATTTCGAGCTGAGTTTATCTCTCTTATCTATTTCTCGAAATATGTGTTGGAAGCTTTTTGCTTTAGCTATGTTCATCATATTATTGACGAGTTTAGTTGGAAACAATTTATTTGTTGGAAACTAAATATTAAGTCAAAAGATGATCATGTGAAAATTACCTTGAACATCTTACATGATTTGTGTGAGACAGTCATTTGATGTTAACTTGGGAAGTTTCGTATTGATCATTAGATCACTAGAAAATTACCTATAAGCTAATGGTATGTGTGAGACAGCCATTGTCGTCTTTTAAGGATGTTTAATGATTGAAATGAGATTTTAGCACAATTACCTATGTCTGGATGCAACACGGTATGCATACCTAGTATTCGAACTGTTTTGTAATGATTCAGGTCCGGGAACCTTGTTTGCGTACCTAGTATGCGAACGGTTTTACCTGAGTTGGGTCCAGGATTGCTGTTTGCGAAACGGGTTTGCGAACGGCTTGACATTCCAAGGTCCGGAGCTCCTGTTCGCGTACCTGGTTTGCGAACACAATGGTTAAGTTCTATAATCGGTAATGTATGGTTTTCATACTCATGAACTAAAACATTTATGAATCAAGGAATGCAATCTTTGCAAACCGTGGCTTAATGTTCATGAATTGATTCTTGTATAAGTACTTTGTACGATTACGAATCAATCCGATTTTGTTTCAATTTGTTCATATATATTTTTATGAGATAGTGAACAATTGAACAACTTTATTTGAAACAATGTTAGATTCATTTGATTATCTTTCATGATTGATTGATCATCATATTTGATCTAAAAGTGTTAGATGAATATGGTTAAGAAAAAAGTGTTCATATGGCTAACTTCGGTTAACTGTTATTAAGCCAACTCAATATACACGTTTAGGTACGGTTACCCATATCTAAATGAAGGTATATTTCATTTGTGTGTAACAAGCTAAGACTGTTAGAGCACTGCTCGGTCGAACTCGCAAGCGTTGCTATCTCAAGCTTATTTGTCAAGTTACTATAAGTCTTGATTTCTAGTCTAGTTATAGCTATGTCTCGGATTAGGATAGAATGTATAGTTGAGCTTTAGACTTCACGACGTTATTCGATTGAAGACGAAGAACTACTAAGGGGAGCTTGTGGAACTTCATCAACAAAAGGTATGTGGAGACTTGAACTCATCTATCATTCAGAAGTCTATTTCTATTTTATCTCCTATTAAGACAAAATTCGTATAGCTATATAGACTTTACTTGATACACATTTGATATTTCGAGCTAAGTTTAACTCGCTTATATATTTCTCGAAATATGTGTTGGCAAGCTTTCGCTTTAACCAAGTTCATCTTTAGTCAAAAGATGATCATGTGAAAATTATCTTGAACATCTTACATGATTTGTGTGAGACAGTCATTTAATGTAGACTCGGAATGTTTCGTATTGATCTATTGATCACTTGAAAATTGCTTTGAAGCTAATAGTTTGTGTGAGACAGCTATTCCCGTCTTCTAAGAATGTTTCAATGATTAAAATGGAGTTTAAAACAATTAACCATTGATTGTATACAACACCGTATGCATACTGGTTTAATAGTTGAAGTCCGAGAACTTAGTATGCATACCCGTATGCGTACCGGCGTAACAGTTCAAGTCCGGGAATTCAACGAAGTTTGGTCGTGAACGACAGTATGCGTACCTGTTCGCATACTGGCGAACCCAGACCAAGTCTGGCTACTTAGGTATGCGTACCCGTTTGCATACTTGAGTGGGTTAAGATCTAAAATCGCTTTGTTCATGAACAAATACATTTATATAAAAAGGAATGCAATCAAAATACATACGGAGTATATGACAAAATAGCCATTGCTTTTGGGTTAGTACACCCCCAAACAAATTGGCACCCCCATTAGTAGCCTTGTAGAAAAATGTGCAACTACGTCGACTACGCGATCAGATATGATAAAAAAAAATTAACAAGCAAAAAAAAAACAATCATATTTGATCGCATAGCCGACAATTACATGATTTATATGGGCTGATACCGGTATTATTAGGAGCTGATACCATTTAACCGATCCAATGTTTAGGATCGTTTAAGATCTTTTTGTCCCTTATGAAATGGTACCAGCCCCCAGTAAACTGGTATCAGCCCATATCAATCATGGATGGATATGATACCTTTTTGATGTTTCTCATGACACGTGATGGACACCCGGGCTATATGCCCGTAATAGTTAACAATAGACATTTTGGGGACACTGATTTAACACTTTCAGCTGCACCATAAATAATTTTTATTGATTGGAAAATTCAGAATAAACTAAATGTGGAACTAATTTATTATTATTTTAGTTAAATCAAAGTGTTATTCATCAAAGACTTGACCATTGTTTTATTTCTTTAATTATTAGTCAGGACTTGAAAAAAAATCATTTTTTAAAATAAATTGTCGTAAAATCTCATTATAATGATGGTATATATATATATATATATATATAACATGCCTTCGTCACCAGTGTATTAATTTTCGTCAAGGACTTGTAGAGATTCTCCGTTTCGGTCTATGGTCGAGAAAAGGTGTGACCGAGAAACTCGCCGAGACAACCGAATATCTACCAACATGGACCGAGACTCTGCCGAGACAAGTTTAACATATAAAAATTTGGTAACAAAAATCAAATTCAACCCCTTAAAAACTCGATATTTGTAACCTTTCCTAAAAACCAGTGTTGCTTTTATATATCAATACGCTCTTACTATATAAAAAGTATGCAAAAAATTTGACATATGTTACAGGCGTAAAACTTGAAAATAAAGAGTTCGATATTTTGTAAAGAATTTCCCCGAGATAAAGTTGTCCCTGAAAAAGGGGGTCTAACAACCTCACCCAATATTTCGTTTAGGCAATCTGCATGGACAAACTCCAATATAATTCCAAGAGAATCAACTAGACAGTCAAACTCAATCAATGGAAATATATCCAAGAGTTGTATATCTGTTTCACAATGTAATCAACAAATCAAACAGATAGAATCCACGAGCCTGATTATTATGTGAAACAA
>JAJJMB010016419.1:249018-278591 GCA_023531105.1 Papaver atlanticum | reverse complement strand
TTGTTTCACATAATAATCAGGCTCGTGGATTCTATCTGTTTGATTTGCTGATTATATTGTGAAACAGAGATACAACTCTTGGATATATTTCCATTGATTGAGTTTGACTGTCTAGTTGATTCTCTTGGAATTATATTGGAGTTTGTCCATGCAGATTGCCTAAACGAAATATTGGGTGAGGTTGTTAGACCCCCTTTTTCAAGGACAACTTTATCTCGGGGAAATTCTTTACGAAATATCGAACTCTTTATTTTCAAGTTTTACGCCTGTAACATATGTCAAAATTTTTGCATACATTTTATATGGTAAGAGCGTATTGATATATAAAAGCAACACTGGTTTTTAGGAAAGGTTAAAAATACCGAGTTTTTAAGGGGTTGAATTTGATTTTTGTTACCAAATTTTTATATGTTAAACTTGTCTCGGCAGAGTCTCGGTCCATGTTGGTAGATATTCGGTTGTCTCGGCGAGTTTCTCGGTCACACCTTTTCTCGACCATAGACCGAAACGGAGAATCTCTACAAGTCCTTGACGAAAATTAATACACTGGCGACGAAGGCATGTTATATATATATATATACCATCATTATAATGAGATTTTACGACAATCTATTTAACAAAATGATTTTTTTTCAAGTCCTGACTAATAATTAAAGAAATAAAACAATGGTCAAGTCTTTGATGAATAACACTTGGATTTAACTAAAAAAATAATAAATTAGCTCCATATTTAATTTATTCTGAATTTTCCAATCAATATAAATTATTTATGGTGCAGCTGAAAGTGTTAAATCACTGTCCCCAAAATGTCTATTGTTAACTATTACGGGCATACAGCCCTGGTGTCCATCACGTGTCATGAGAAACATCAAAAAGGCATCATATCCGTCCATGATTGATATGGGCTGATACCAGTTTACTGGGGGCTGGTACCATTTCATAAGGGACAAAAAGATCTTAAACGATCCTAAACATTGGATCGGTTAAATGGTATCGGCCCCTAATAATACCGGTATCAGCCCATATAAATCATGTAATTATCGGCTACGCGATCAAATATAATTGTTTTTTTTTGTTTTTTTGCTTGTTAAAAAAGGACTTATCATATCTGATCGCGTGGCCGACATAGTTACACATTTTTCTACAAGACTACTAATGTGGGTGCCAATTTGTTTGAGGGTGTACTAACCCAAAAACAATGGCTACTTTGTCATATACTCGTATGTATTTTGATACACCCCACACAATTCGCACCCCTATTAGCAATCGTGATTTTTCTAGACGTGGCCGTGCAAGGGTGAGATACTGCCGTCACCGTATTGAAGGGAAAATTTCCAAGAAAAATAATAAAAGGTTTGGGCGGGAAATATTGCCGCCAATTTGTTTTCTTTGGCCTCATTTGGTGCCCTAATTTTGACGGGCAAGAAAAATATTTTTTCTCTCTTCCTTTCTCGTTAATATCTTGGCCTTCGTCTTGCCCTAATTTCTTTAAGGTAAACTTCAAACTCTCTTGCGTGATTTTTCTCTAAGTTCTTTGGTGTCTTCTTATTCTCCAGAGAGTGATTTCTCTTTGTTTTCCAGTTCGAATTCATGTGAGAATCCTAAATTCACCGCTACAGATCGTTGGTATGTTCTCTTCCTAAAAACCCAAATGATGAATTAGTTTGTCGATGTATGGTTTTGATTTCCAGTAGTGAGATAAGATTAGGGTTTTGTTTCATTTTTTCCACTTCAAATTTTAGGGATTAGGCTGATATTGAAGATCTCAATTCTATCTAAATCCATCTTTTAGGGTTATTAGTTTCATGGTTTTTGTCCAAGATCTTCGACTTGTTATTACCATTTCATTATCAATTGTTTAGTTCATGAAGATAAATTCTGGACTGCTTAAAGAAAAAGAAAAGAATGCTAGACTGTTTTTGTAATCGCAGGTTCCAAAGAAAGGTGTTAAAGCTCCAGTAGCAGCAAAGAAGAAGAGTGGAATTTGTAATCTCTTAGTGTTAGTATTTTGGTTAAAGTGAGGTGAAGTTATCCATATGTTCTATCCCCATATCTCTTTATGCTTATCAAGTGTTATTAGTAGTATCTTGTACAAAACAATGGTGGTGTTCTGTTGTTTGTAATTATATGTATCTCATAAACAATATCGAACACTTTTAACAGATACATAATCACAAACCACATAATACTACCATAGTTTATGAGATTATGAAGATATTTTTTCGAACCTTTTGATTGACGGGATGTTTCGGAGAATTGGATTTATGAGTTGACTGTGCATCATTTTTGTAGTGAGTTTTGTTTAAGTTTCTGCTTAATGTGGTATTTATTTATTTGTATGCACAGATGTCGACTTTAACAAAACAGCACCTAAAGATCCAAAAGTATGCCAGGAGGATAATCACTCGTTATTACTCGTGTTTAGAACAAACCTCCCCCACTGGTATTGACACATATTTCCGACCTGTTAGTAAAGTTTCACGGTTAAACAAAGAATGGATTATGGTGCATTTGGAGCCGATGCAATTGGACGACAAGCAGGATGTGGCAATGGTAAGTTTGAATCTTACTGATGAGTCTCTTTATCTCTATAGATTTGGCTTCATTTGGTTACAGTAGTGAATGTTTACCTATGGTGTTAGTATGTTATTTTTTTTTGTGATTCACCATCATTAGTATCTGCCACTCCTAAAGTTTTCATTAGTTGACATCATATTACTCTTGAACCAGCTTGTTATCAACTCGGTGATCGAAGGCCGTTGTTGTTGAACACCGTCCAGATTAATGTTGACATCTAGCAAAGTGGCTCTAGAATGACCACATTCAATTAGTAAATGAAACAAGGACTCCTGTTGCCCTATGCATAAGTAAAAATCACGTGTTAGTGTTTTTGTTGTTCCTTCTATAAGTATTTTAACTTTCTGTCTCTATTTTTCTTCTCAAGGACCTGGAACAGAGAACAAAACAGTTCATCCAACTGAAAGGAGCTAGTATTTCTTCAATAGATGCTCACCCAACTGATACGGGTGAAGGGATTATAGTTCTCATTATAGGATGCGCAGAATTTGAGGGAGAACCTATGAAATATGCGCAGTCGGTTCTCCTCAACATCGATGAACTAGGTGAATTCTACATTCATCGGGACGTTCTTAGGTTCGTCGACATTGAGAAGACAACATATCCTGATCAAATAGACCAACAACTTCAAAAATTTGATTTCCTAGGTGCTGAACTCAGACCACGCGACTTGGTGGTGGGAAGAGCTTTTATGGACCAATATATTGAGATGACTCGTGCAGCTCCACAGAATCTCGACAAGTTTTATTTTGAAAACAGTGTTGTGTATCGAGGTAATGCAGATGGTCCATTGACTTCTTCGACAACATTGAAGGTAAGTCTTACAATATACTTGTAAGCTTGTTTTCATGTCAGCACAATTATTCTTAGACATGATAGAAGATCGAGGTTATTCTAGATTACTGCATAATACATGAACTTCAATAACACAAATTAAGAACTTACCTTAGCTATGAGATTTCACTTAATTTACCTACTTTCCAACATAGACAACTTGTATACCCCATCACCATCGGATTTTTGGGTACCACAGCTCACATGTAACAATCTTTATTAGCTGCCTGACTTGATTTTCTTGCTTATGAAAGAAGGTTATTATTTCACTCTAGTGATACAGGGAGGTCGTCCCACGTACCTGACCACCACCCTGTAGCCAGTCTTGCGCCTGCATTAGCTGTACTGTCAACTGCAAATTTTACCTCTCGCCACATGAGAGAACTTCAGATTGACAAATCCATTCGTTACTAAAAAAGAAGAAAATAAAGTGAGTGCTAAGAAATCTAACTTGATAATATTTCAATTTTCAGGGGATCCAAGATCTTATTGGAACGCAACGAATGGAACTGTCTATAAGTTCAGTTGACACCTACTTTTCATTAAAAGGGTTAGCCATTGTTATTTTGGTCACAGGAATGCAGAATGGAAAATTGTTTGCGGAGTCTTTTTTACTCACTCCCAAAGATTCGTGCTACTCATATTGTGTTTTTCAAGATATTCAAAGGTTCTTTGAACCAGACCAAGCACTTCCAACTGCATCAGTTCCAGATACGCCTACTCCTCCCCAGGATCCAGCTGCGCCTACTGCAACTCCATCGGTTCCATCTGTGCCTACTGCAACTCCACCGGTTCTATCTGCTCCTACTGCAACTCCACCGGTTCCATCTGCGCCTACTGCAACTCCACCAGTTCCAGCTTGGGCTACTGCAACTCGACCTGTTCCAGCTTGGCCTACTGCAACTTGATCGGTTCCAGCTGCGCTTACTCCACCTCGACCGGTTCTAGCTGCGCCTGCTCCAACTCGATCGTACAGTCTACAAGTATATGGTTTGCCTGGTCACATGTCACGTGAATCAGTTGAGATAGGCCTCTATGGAGAGCTCAGTAGACATGGACCTATTGTTTCGATCGAAGTAAAGGTATATACTTCCTATTATTCAACAATCCACTCTACTCTTCTTATCAGTGCCTTCCTGTCTCTAAATATTTACAACCTATTTCATTCAAAGCCAACTAACCACATAACCCGACTTTGTGGTCTGTCTTCTTAGCACTCACTTTGTTTTCTTCTTTTTTTCAGAAAGATTGGCACTTTCCTTGGTATAACGCAACAATCAATTATCAAACCTGGCGATCGATGCAACAAGCATTAGCAGCTGTCAGGGTACATCCAACTCATTTTATTTTATTCTGAATTCACTTATGAAGCATATTTACCGCATCATGCCTTACATCTATTTGTTTTTTATTTTTTAGGCTGGTGTCCAAGTTGGTGACCGCAAGGTTTTAGACACACATCCCAAAAAAAGGAACAAGTAGTACCATTTTGATTCTTGGTGTTTGTATCGTGCTATTTGGTTGCATAGAAGTCTCTTCCATAATCTAGTTTTAGGAACTCAATCTCTTTAAGTTGTAATACTGCAAACTGGTCTGCTGTAGTTTTGATTTTTATGTAGCCTGACTCTTGTCTGCCAGTTATGTTATCTGTAATCAAATTTATGTTAGTTCGCTCATCAGATTTCATGTGTTTGTGCCTCCGTGCCAAACACTTAAGTAACTCATACACGGCCTTGTGGGTCTAGCTCCTTTATTATGTGCCATACAGATATTTTTCCTGCTGAATCTTTGAAAGCCAGTTGTTTGTTCATAAAATTCTTGTACTGAGACTGCAGTGAACAGTAATAAAGTTGTACCGCTACCACGCACCTCCAAATGTATGACTTTGTTCTCCCAAAACAGTTTTTTGTTTTTTTTTTTTATGAAAAGAGGAAATATATTAATTAAGAAATATAGTACATTATATTTACAAGGACATTTTTATCAAAGATATTGGAAACAACACTTGATTTAGATATTCTTAGCTGAAGTTGAGAAGATCTATGCCGCTGGTTCTTCGGACGAGGTTCTTTAGCAATGTAATCTGCTGCAGAATTGTATTTCCTGTTTATATACTGCACCTGAGCTTGAGTGAGTTTTTCCAAGGTGGGATTTTGCAAGTCTTGTTAATAGTCTCTGCTAGCATTTTGCAATCAGTTGCTAAAGTAACACTTGATAA
Source organism: Papaver atlanticum (assembly GCA_023531105.1). Classification (NCBI taxonomy): domain Eukaryota; kingdom Viridiplantae; phylum Streptophyta; class Magnoliopsida; order Ranunculales; family Papaveraceae; genus Papaver; species Papaver atlanticum. The sequence continues at coordinate 272,962 of JAJJMB010016419.1, read as the reverse complement.
AGTATTTTCACTTAGCCAAGAAGAAGCCTTTAGTAAAGCTTTTGATTCTGCATGAAAAGCCGAGGAAGCCCAATCCGACCTTACTGAAATGTGCATGAAAGTCTCGTTATCCACTACAAAATGTATGACTTTGTTCTGTAATAAAAAATATTATCCCAATTTTCGTCCATTACTTACAAATATAATCTGTATGCTTCGTTTACCAAATGATTTAAATGTGATTTTTATGCCACTATCCTTATTCATTTTTTTGCCACTAGATCCTTATTCAACAACAACGACAATTTCGTTTTTCGGCACAACTTTCTCCCAAAGGGTTACTACTCCCTCCGTTGCAAAAAGATTGTTCGCTTTTACTTTGTCAAAATATCAAGGAGGCAATGATATTTTATTTAACTACCCTAGTTACTTGCCTATTTTTTTTAACAAAAATGTTAGCAATAAAAACTACCTAATTTTTTTAGTGGGATTTTAAATGGGATACAAAAAAGAAAATCTAAAAGATATCGAATTTATGGAAACAATATCAATAAAATAAAAGAAAAATATTCTGAAAACCGTAAACTTATTAAAAATTGTTTCAGGAATTTAAGTTTTGGATGTAAATATATATTCTTTCAAAATGAATGAAGCATATTTTTGTTTCCTAAATTATATAAATTTCTTTAATATTTTAAATTGGGTCATCTTGAAAATGAATTTGTAAAATTAAGGTGTATATTAGAGAGTTTATTGGAAAAAATATAAATATAAACAGAAGCTGGACACAATTTTGAAACTGACGAAAATGGAATAGAGAACAGTCTTTTTTAAACCAATTGAAAATGCTTCGGAAAAAAAAACAACCAAAACCAAAAGAAAAAACCAAGTGAAAATGCCAAGTGAGGTTGCACATTTTACTGACCTATTTTCATCAAATTCGTACATGTAGTTTTGCTACCCGTAGATTAATATTCCAGTAACTCTAGACTCAGGGAACCAAATCCCTGTGTTGAGCACAAGGAGTTTACCATTTACCAGTGCACTACTGCCTAATCCCGAAATCTTTTCTTTCAACATGAAAACTTTTTCTCTTGTTTTGGATGATTTTCTTCTAATCCAAAATCTTTTCATATTCATCTTCCAACCTAGGAGTTTCTTTTTCAACTGATCTTAAAGTTTTATAGTTCGTGTCTGTTTTATTTTCCCTTTAATTCAATCCATCTTTCATAAAATCCTTTTCATAAACTCTGGTTATGTCTAACTAATTCTTACTGTAACAACCCTCAAGCTCGTCAACGTTATTTGACCAGTCTAGAGATGATCAAGAGACAGTTTAGCTGCTAATGAATCGATTAGTTAATATAGATTTAATTAATAGAAATTAATCTAACAATAGTTTAGATACGAAGCTAGTACGGATAGACAGACCTCGAAAAGTTACGCGAAATGGGCTATTCAATGCGTCATTCGGATATCAGACGAAGAAGAAAATCATCTGAGTTGTGTAAAGGGTAAATTAGTCTTTTTACAGTTTAACCGACTTGGAGGCCCTTATCTAAGTTGTTGGGTGCCTCACAAGATTCCGCTGGCCTTATCCCTAGTCGGATCGAGAAGAGTTCATTCTCTTCTTTTCTTCTTCTTCTTCTCTTTCCTGTTTCTTCTCTTCTGGTAAATCTGAGAAGCAAATATGTCGTACGAGATTGAGAAAACTGAATAAAGATCAAGAATTGACTGATGGTGGTGTTGTTGATTAAAGGAATCGATTCAAACTCCGAGAGGAAGGTAAATCAGATAGATTGAAATTAGGGTTTTGACGTTTAAGTTTGATATTGTATGGAATTGATAAGTAATTGAGATGTTGATAGATGAAGATCAAAAGGGTTGTTGCTGAATTAAAGTTGTAATATTGTTTTGAAGAAGAATTGAGATATTGATGAATCTGTGAAGAAATTAGGGTTCTTAATAAGTTCACAAAAGATGTAGATGATGCAATTGAGAGTTTAGGGGATTGAATTGAGATGGCTTTCACTCGAATTAGAATATAGGGTTGAAGAATAACTTGAAATTGGTAGTTGGGGTTTGATTCTATTTTAATGAAGATTTGGGAATTATCTTAGGATTTTATGCGAACCAGTGATGGGTTAAAGATTTTGGGTATGGATTGAGTTGTGCTGATGAGTTCTAAGTAGTCTTGAGATGTGTTGGTGAATCAAAATCAAAGTGAGAAGCATAATCTAATTCAGTTGCTTGAGGAAAGTTATCTTGAGGTAATTGTTTGTTCTCAGTAAATCTAGTTTAGTTATTCACTTCAATTATGAGTTTATGAGGTTGTTAATGATATTAGAATTGAAAGGAGTTTACTGAGGAAGTGTAATTGAAGGGTGTTAACTGAATTTGGGGTGAATGAGTTTACCTAAGATGAAGTGTTGAATGTTGCTTAGGAGTTTGATTGCAGGTGCAAGGAGAATGAAATGGTGGGGATTTAGGTTGGAGTTATGCTGATGATGCTGTAAATGTTTGCTGTAGTGTTGTGGAATGCAGGGAAGGGGTTGGAGGTCTGTTGATAGAGAATCAGAACTAGTTAGGGTATTGCTGGTAGGTGGAGAATAATGGGAATAATATTGGTATTTGAAATGAGAAGTGAATCAGAGTTGCAGCGGTGTTGAGACTGAGATTTAATAATGGATGAGTTGAAGATGAATGTTAGGATCTTGGAGATGTTAATGATATTGAGATGGCAGTGTTGAGATATTAGTTGTATCCGCTGGTACTAATGGAATGGAATGAAAGTTCATGTATGTCACTTAAAATGGATGTGTGTTAAGTGGATTGCAGTTGAACTGGTGAGATGTTGGATTGTTCTAAGTGTGATACTGAGCTGTTGTTGAGTCTGAGATGCTATGGTTAGACAGTGTTTTGTTGGTGGTGACGAGTATGTAAGATATTAAATGTTGTTGTGTGAAGTGTTGTTGATAGTGCTTAGTGTTGGAGTTTCCGTGGAATGGAGGATCTGTAAGGCAAGCCTGGATTCAGGTTGGTAGGAATTGAAGTTGTAATAGGGTTTTGTTGTGTTGTGTTGTTGTTATTGTGGTTGCACCATGTTGGCGCACTAGGGTCTTTGGCCAGTGCAAGGGCCTTAGCATGTTTAAGCCTGAATCGGATATCTCAGTCAGATGTCTGACTATTCCGTTTAGCTGACTCAGTTATTCTGACTGAGTTGAATCGTGTAGGCTCTTTGAGTTCCCTGTCTTGAACTGAGTTGAACCATTTGACCGATTCACGTTTGACATTTGACCAAGACTCTGACCAGTTGACCTGACTGTAGAATTCGACGTGACGTTGACCGTTAATAGACTCTTTGACCGTTAGTTGAACCTGATGGACCAGACCTTGTTTTAATGGGCCAGTTTGGTGGGCTTAGGCTTAGATCCAGTTTTCCTATTTTGATGATTTGGACCCCTTATGGTCCGAATTAGCCTTTGGTTTATTCCACGAAGTTGTAGATCTTCTTCAGACTTGTCTAATGGACTATAAAACCAACCTAATTCAATTAGTAAACCTTAGCTATGCTAAAGGTAGAGAATGAAAGGGTGTAAAGTCAAAAATGAGTTTAGAACCATTATATAGTTTACTTAACTTATAACTAGAGACTTGTATGAGATTATTTTATGAACATTGTGTGAGCCTATTGGCTAAATTCTTAGTGTACTTGTGTGATTAACAATTACTCTTTTATTAACAACGAACGATTCACAGGATGATCTGGTGGATTGCGGATCTCGAGGTAGGAGTGGTTTGCCGTCAAAACAGGTGGGAACTCTATAACCTTCTTGTAATCATTAAGCTTTTCTTTATCTGCGAGCATGATGAGACTTTACTATCGGGGTGCATGATTGCATGTACTTTCATGTATCTTTGAGTATGATGTATATGTTGCACATGTATGTATGATATGTTTGCTTCGATGTATTGTTTGTGATATGCATTGTGAGATTTCCCTGCGAGGAGTGTCTGTGTTTCCCCACGACTCCTAGCTAAGTTAAGTAAGGTGGTAATTCATCCGTCGACAATATTACTTAGTAGGGCGTTAAGTCATCCGTTTGAATATTATTATAACTATTTCATTAGTAGGGCGGTAAGTCATCCGTTTGAATATTATTGCTTATTAATATAGTAGGGCGGTAACTCATACGTTTGAATATTACTTAGTAGGCGGTAATTCATTCGTTATGATATTATATATATATTATTTTATTTGAGGGAAATCACTCGTGTGCATATTATATTTGTTTGACTAACTTTCTGATCTTGATGGTCATATTCTGAATCATGGTTTGTATGGGCACTCTGTGTGGACAATGTTATTATTATTGATTAGGGTTGCTCTCGCGTCGTCTTCTCTAATGAGTTTGGCGAGGTTAGAGTGACACTTGCTTCATGATGCATAAATTGTTGTATGATTAGTTTCTTCTTATTCCTTTCAATTTATATTATTTTAGAATTGTGAATCATGTTAGTGATTACTTAAGAGTCACATATTTCCATTGAGCACCCTTTTTGGATGATGTGCTCACTCGTTCCCACTTCAGTTTCAGTAATCAAAAGAAATGGCACGCGTGAAGATACCCGTTTTCGTAGCTTAAAGCTTTTAGCGATGTTGTGAATCTTTCATATATATATATATATGTATCCTTTATTTATTCTGTAAAACAACACATTAGCATATTTATATCACCTGAGAGATTTGTCATTTGTATAATATCAGAGAGTTTGGGTTTTATTATTACCACTTGATGTAGTTACAATTCTTAGAATCGGTAATCTAGGTTTGAGGCTTCAATTAGGTCATAATCCAATTAGCTAAGCAGGTGATTAGGTTGGGGCGTCACACTTACTTTTTCCTTCCCATGTGTTTACATATTGTTTGTTTCCTAATGGCGTTTTCCAAAGTATTTGAAGTGGTAAAGGCCTATGTAAAGTTTGTTATTCCAGCAGCTTACATTGTCGTAGATAATGCACACGAAAAATTTGGAGGATTCTTCGGCTGAAAAAATCTCATAGTCGTCCTCAAATTTTCGAATTTCAAATCACTCAAAAATAATTATGGGTTGGCGCCAACTCATTGTGGGTATAAAATCCTTTTTTTTAACTCAAATTCAGCTTTCAGATCGGTCAGTTCACCAGCTCCTCGTGTATTTAGGGGAAATTCGAATTCGGGTTTGAGTCAGATGGTAGTAATATCTTTGGATGCGATTGTTGATCCATATTTCATTCTTCGGCCCGCACATGACTCAAACAACTCAGCTAATGAGGATCGTTATATGGGTGAGTAGGGGTGAGCATGGGCCGGTATGGACCGGTTTTTACCTCATCCGCATCCAATACAATTCACTACGGATTTCAAATTTGGCATCCTCATCCAATCCAACATCCAACGGATTTGCATCCAATGGATGCACGGATGAACGGATTGGGTGCGGATAATCTAATGGATTTGTGTTAGTTAAAATTTATAATGAAAAATAAAGCAATATAGATGACTTCTTATAGAACCTATACACATTTTATATATGCATATAAATATAAAAGTGTCATGGACAACACTCCAAACAAACACCTTCAAAATTCCAAAATTATTTATATATTTTTTAGAAACTATATAAATGCCCTTAATCTAACGGATATGGATGTCCAACGTATTTTCAAGGTTGCTACCGGGCCCAATCCGTAATTCGTTGGATTTCAAAAATTTCATCCGCGTCCAACCCATTAGTGAACGGTCCGGACATCCATCCGCAAAAATACGGTTGGTCCCGGTTAAATCCGCAGATTACGGGTAAAATACTCACCCCTATGGGCGAGAAGGTGTTTAGAGGCCTATCGGTTTAGGCCCGTATAATAGAGCTATATCCAGGCCTTCCCCTGATCCGAGTGAAGCTGGTACGTTGGATGGTTCTTCTACTCATAGAAAACTTGGATATGGTTGATCATAGGGTAGAAACAGTGTAGGGTGCGGATGTTGACCCAAGTCTGAGTCGAAATCCAGTTTTCTCAAAATCGTTAGATCAATCCCCAAGTTCGAAAACACATCAAGATGTTTCATTATCACTCAAATAATGCAGCTAATACTCTAGAACATACATTGGGTGTATCATCTAGCAATTCAATATCAGCTTCTCGAACTAATACTTTGTCTCAGACGGAAGATGAAATCGATGACAAGGTGAACATCCATATCACCTTAAACAAAAAGTTGGGTAATTATTGTGATAAAGAGATTTCAAGAGAAATTTGTAAGGATTTATTGATAAATCTCAATCATTCATCTTCACAAGCTCTGGTGTTAGATAATCAGTACGATGGTTTTGACAAATATGATGAAGACACATATGATGAAAATTGGATAGCAGAGGAGGAAAAGGGTACTATCAGTATGGATAGTATCTCAGGTAATTATCCTAAGTCTGATTTACCAAATTCAATTCCAGGTCCAATTCCTCTAATTCACTTTCTAGGGTTCCAGATGAGTTTAACGGATCATAAGATACTGTCATGGAATATTAGGGGTTTATGGGACGACCTTAAATCAATTGATATTTGTAGTGCAATTAGAAGAAATAATGCCTCCATTATATCCATTCAAGAAACTAAAAAGGAATTCATTGATGATTTTTTGGTTAGAGATGTTTGGGGTAATAATGGATGTGAGTATACCTTTTTACCTTCAGAAGGAAAATCACGGGGATATTTGGTTATGTGGAGTCTGTCTGTGGAGGATAGTTTGATGGGGGGTTTCTCTGTTTCTTTAAAATTCTGCAACACAGCTGATAATTTCACCTGGATTTTTATTTCAGTATATGGTGCAACAGACCCAGCAGATTATAATCAATTCCGACAAGAGGTTGAGGATGTGAGACTACTAATGACAAGGACATGGCTGTTAGGTGGTGACTGGAATGTTGTTTTGTACAATTCATAAAGGAACAGAAGTGGTGGTTGTAATCGTAACATAAAATTTTTCAGGAAGTTTGTAAACAACAATAGCTTGATAGACATCCCCATGTCTGGTGGAAGCTATACATGGACCAACTGTCAAAACCCTCCAACACTTGTGAGGCTTGATAAATTCCTTTACACTCATGACAGGGAACCAAATTGTATTTCAGCTATGCAATTCAAGTTGAGAAAGCCTATTTCAGACCATGCACCTATACTTCTGAATTGCAATGCGGGAATGTCGCGTAAGTCTCCTTTTCGATTCGAAAACTATTATCTGTCAAATCTTACTTTTTTAGACCAAATGAGAATTTGGTGGTCAAACTTAAATTTCAGGGTAGGCTTAGTTTTATTCTGGCTAAGAAATTACAAGACCTGATTTTTTTTAATAAAAAAGTGGGGTAGGGAGACATGTGGCTCATTACAAACTGAAGTAGATAAGTTAGAACTATTGATTGAGTTGTATGACTCACTTGAGGAAATAAATACTTTGAATGATGAAGATTTTGCAGCTAGGGAGCAGACAAAAATAAATCATAGGAAGGCTTCTTTATAACTTACTAGAAAACGGTTTTCCAGGGCCAAAGGTCAATGGCTTGCAGATGGGAAAAAAAAACTCAAAGTTTTTTCATCAAAATGCATCTTATAAACAGAGCAATAACTCTATCAATTCACTAATGGTTGATGGTGTAATGAGTCATGACAAGGACATTAAAAATAAGGAAGCAAAACAATTTTATAAGAAGGTGTTTACTGAGACAGTCAATGTCATGCTAACTTTTGATAATCTTGATTTGCCCAGTATTAGTGTTCAGCATAGCATATTGATGCATAAACCTTTTGAGGAGGAGGAGGAAGTGAATAATGTAATTCATTGTTTTGGCAGAAATAAGAGGCCGAGGCTGGATGGATATAAATGGAGTTTTTTGGTGTTGTGTGGGATATCATTAAACCTAAAATGATGGCAGTGATCAGGAATTTGATAATATGGGCAATATAGATTGGATATTGAATTGTACGAACATTATTCTCATTCCTAAATGTGAAGGCGCTATTTATATGAATAACTTTATGCATATTAGTTTGATCGGTGGTATTTACAAAATCATTTCAAAATGTTGGCATAGATAGGTTGAAACAAGTGCTACCTTATATTATATCAGAATTTCAGGGAGCATTTGTGGATAGCAGGCAGATCACGGATGAAATCTTAATAGCATCAAAGCTAATAGAATCTAGAGAAAGAGAAGGAAAGCCTGGGTTGGTATTAACAGTAGACTTTGAAAAATGCTTTCGATAACGATAATGAAGTTGTTTGGATTACACAATGGCTAGGTTTGGCTATGGAAATAGGTGGCGAAACTGGATTAAATAGTGTTTATCGAGTACAAGGTTTTCAATGGATATAAATGGGACGAAGTCTAGTTTGTTCAGAAGTTCTAAGGGGATCAAACAAGGAGACCAATGTCCCCCTGACTTTTCATTATGGTAGTAGAAGTCTTGTCTCTGCTGATCAAAAGAGCTTCCTCTTTGAACTTATTAGCTGGATTTAGACCGACACCCAGGCCCGATGCACTTGAAATTAATCATATGCAATTTGTGAACGATCTTATAATGTTTCTTGATGATGTCATGGAGCAGGTTAGAAATTTAAAACATATTCGGTTAGCTTTTGAGATAATTTCCGACCTCAAGGTTAATTATAGAAAAAGTGCTTTGGGTAGCAGTGGGTAATGTATAAAATGTAGTTGTGAGTGCGGACTCTTTCGGTTGTCCCATTACTTCATTTCCGATGAAGTATCTTTGTATTCTATTGGGGAGTAAGTCTAAGTCTGTTGAAGTTTGGGATATGATACTAGAGAAATTTCAAAAGAAATTGTGTGTATGGAAAATGAATTATCTTTTAAAAGGGGGCAGACTAATGCTAATACAGAGTGTACTTTGTTGTCTGCACATTTATTATCTATCATTATTCCAGATTCCGGCCTCGGTAGAGAAGCAAATGGAAAGAATTATGCGTCAGTTCCTATGGGGTATTTAAAATCAGAAACCTAAAAAAGGTTGGGTTGGATGGAAGAAATTAAATTGGCCGAAAGAAGGTGATGGAGTGGGAATAAAGAAGTTGCGACTCATGAATAAGGCCTTACATGCCAAGTGGATTTGGCGTTATGGAAATGAGGAACATGCTTTATGGAGAAAAATCATAAATCACAAATTTGGCGAAAATAGTAGAGCTTTATTTCCTAAATCAACAAAGAAGCCGATGGGCAAGAGTTTATGGACCAGAATATTTAAGGGTTGTAAAGATGTGAGACTATATACAACTTTGCAGGTTAATTCGGGAGACAAAGTTCGTTTTTGGAAAGACCCATCGGTGAATGGACAAACGTTGCAGTAGTTTTTCCCAAATCTTTATAGAATTAGCAGGGTGCAAGATGTTACTATTGATGATATGAGGGATGTCAACAACGGGGACATAAACTGAAAATGGCGTTTTGTAGAAATCTAAAAGAAGATGATATCTACTCAACCTGATTTCTTCTTTTAACTTTGGTAACGACGGTTAGGATCAGCGAATGTGGCAGCAAGGTACACATGTTTTTATGTTGCTGAATGTTATAGGGTGTTGGAGACTGATGTTTGCTACTATTTCCACACAAATGCTTATGGAACCCAAAAATTCCACAAAAGGTAATTTTTTTTGTTTGGAATTTATGTTACAATACGGCACCAACGTTAGACACTTATAGGAATTCCATTATGGTTAATGGATTTGTAAGAAAGCATCAGAGTCGAACCACCATTTGCTTTACATTAAGAAACTACAAGCGCCATGTGGATGTTCTTTCTACAAAGTTAAAGTTTGCAATGGGTGTTTCAAGAATCTATCCGATCGACATACATTTGGGAATGGAGGAGGAGGAAAATTTCGAACTCTAGCGTCAGAAGAAACATATGGGATGTTGTTAGAGCACTGCTCGGTCGAACTCGCAAGCGTTTCTATCTCAAGCTTGTTTGTCAATGTTAGTGATCAAAACTATAAGTCTTCATTTCTAGTTTACTTATAGTGATGTCTCGGACTAGGATAGATTGTGTAGTTGAGCATTAGACTTCACGACGTTCATCAATTGAAGACGAAGAACTACTAAGGCGAGCTTGTGGAACTTCATCAACAAAAGGTATGTGGAGACTAAAACTCATCTATCACTTGGAGAGTCTATTTCTACTCTATCTCCTATATTGATACAAAAGTCGTATTACTATATAGTTGTCGATTATACACATTTGAGATTTCGAGCTAAGTTTAACTCGCTTACATATTTCTCGAAATATGTGTTGGTAAGCTTTCGCTTCAACCAAGTTCATCTTATATTCTTGACGAAAGTCAAAAGATGATCATGTGAAAATCACCGAGTAACATCTTACATGGTTTGTGTGATACAACCATTTGGTGTAGACTTGGAATGTTTTGTTATGATTATTTCAATGACTTGAAAATTGCTTTGATGCTAATAGTGTGTGAAAACGGCTATTGTCATCCTCTAAGAAAGTTTCAATGATTGAAATAAGAGTTTAGAATACTTAACCATAATTGGATTATAAACATAGTGTGCATTCTTGCATGTATGTGATCCATAACCGGAACTAAAGTATGCATACCCGTATGCGTACTTGTAGTTGTGAAATTCCGTGTACCATGTACACATACCGGTACGCATACTTGCGTAAGGTTTAGGTCCAGGAATTTCTGCTGGGATTTGGAAGTGTACTAAGTATGCGTACCCGTTTGCATACTGGCGAACCCAAACTCAGACCGACTACTTAAGTATGCGTACCCATATGCATACTTGAGTGGTTAAAGTTCTAAAATCGGTTGGCTCATGAACTAATACATTTATATATTAAGGAATGCATACTTTGCAAACCGTGGCTATAATGTTCATGAATTGATTCGAGTGAATCAAACCGATTTTGCTTCAATTGTGTTCTTGTATACTTCTATGAGAATATAGCAATTGAATAACTCTTTAACTAGTTTCATTTGAGTCATTTGAACTAGTTATGGTTAAGATGAATAAGGTTGATATGAGAGTGTTCATATAGCTAACCTCGGTTAACTACGGTTGAGCCAACATGGTGTACACATTTAGGCACGGTTACTAAACCTAAATGAGGGTGCATTTCATTTGTGTATAACAAGCTAAGTTCGATCTAACGGTTGAAAGATATTAGCTTGAATCTAATCAGGTTTTCATCTAACGGTGAATATTGAATGCTTTGTTACCAAGGTAACTTAGATTGCAAACCCTGATTTGAAAACTATATAAAGGAGAACTCTAGCAACTTGGAAAACTAATCCCCACACCTCCTGTGTGATACTAGTTGTATAAGCTAGAGTCGATTCTCCTTTAACCTTAGGTTTTTCACGAAACCCTGTAGGTTAACGACTTAAAGACTTCGTTGGGATTGTGAAGTCAGACCCAACTATTTTCTCTGTAGTTGCGTGATTTGATCTTGCTGTTTCTATCGTATTTGAGTAATATCTTCTTTAAGATTGGCTCGAGATTTAATCTCCAATAGGCAAGATAAAAAGTAGTCACAAACATCTTCGTCTCATCATTTGTGATTCCACAATATCTTGTTTCGCTACCATAAAATTAAGATTATTGTGAGGTGATTGATATTTATAGGATGTTCTTCGGGAATATAAGTCCGGTACATCAATTGGTTCATGTTCACCTTGATTTATCAAAAGACGGAACAAAACACGTAGTTATTTCTGTGGGAGACAGATTTATCTATTCCAATAGACTTTTTTTGTTTGTTTGTGTGAGACAGATTTGTTTATCAAGTCTTCAACTTTGGGTTGTAGCAACTCTTGGTTGTGGGTGAGATCAGCTAAGGGAATCAAGTGCGTAGTATCCTGCTGGGATCAGAGACGTAAGGAGCGCAACTATACCTTGAATCACTGTGAGATTGATTAGGGTTCAACTACAGTCCAGTCCGAAGTTCATTGGTAGTAGGCTAGTGTCTGTAGCGGCTTAATACTGTGTGGTGTTCAAATCTGGACTAGGTCCCAGGGTTTTTCTGCATTTGCGGTTTCCTCATTAACAAAACTTATGGTGTATGTGTTATTTCTTTTCCGCATTATATTTTGTTATATAATTGAAATATCACAGGTTGTACGTTGAATCGATCAATTGGGAAATCCAACCTTTGGTTGTTGATTGAAATTGATTGATCCTTGAACATTGGTCTTTAGTACTGTTCAAGTTATTTATCTTATATTTAATCGGGCTCGCAAATTCCTATTTGCTGATTGCGGATTGAATTAAGAGTTAGAGATATAAAACTCTTTGATATACTTTTCTCTAGATTGAGTCTAACTGTCTAGTTGATTCACTTGAAAGTATATTGGAGTTTGTCTATTCAGATTGCCAAACGAAATATTGGGTGTGGTTGTTAGACCCCCGCTTTTTCAGATGTTATACCGTTTGTAATATGGTGGGCTGAATGGATCGAGAGAAATGAAAGGTATTTTAATGGGAAGCATAAAACTTTGAATGAAATCATTCAAGAGGTTAAAATTTTCATCTACAACTGGTGTTATGGCACATAAATCTTCCATGATATACACTTGAATGAAGTTTTGTACAATTAGGAAGCAATAATGTCATAGTTTGTAGCCTTATCTGTTTTCTGTTATGGTTTATTCATATTTTGGGTAGTGTAAGCTCTACTATAACTAAGCTATTTTTGTATTTTGCATCAGTTCTCTACCTTCTTGGTATAGTACTGATCTTTGAATCCTAGCTAGTTTGAGGCTTATAAGTTTTGTTAGAGCATTGCTTGGTGGAACTCACAAGTGTTACTATCTCAAGCTTGTTGTCAAAACTATATCTTGATTTCTATTCTACAATTAGTTAAGTCTCGGATTAGGATAAAAGTGTAGTTGAGAAACGGACATCACGGCAGTCATCATTGCGTTCTACCGTTTGAAGGCGAAGATCAACCGAAGCTTTTGGAGAACTTCTTCAACAAAAGGTAAATGAAGACTGAACCAGCCATTTCTCAAGTTATATTCATCTTTCTATCTATGAGACGATGTCGTATAACTAATTAGACTATCATGCATATACAAGAATTTCGAGTCAAGTTTATCTTGGTAATTAGTTCTCGAAATATAATGACTAAGCTTTAGGAACATTTGTTCATACTTGATGAATTTCGGTTAAGGATAATTTATTGTTCGCAATCAAAATCATGATTCAAGTTTTATCATTTGAAAATAGCCTGAAACAATAATATGTGTCTTTGATGTTATTTGGGAATGTTTCGAATCGATTTAGAGAGAAATATAGAACTACTGTAAATTCGGATACAAGACAGTATGCCAGTCTTACAAACTAGAAAGACTGTTATGAATCTGAAACCGTATTACATGTACTTGGTACACGTAACGGAGTAGCTATATGTCGACAAACAGATTTTTGGTATGCATATCCTTATGCACACTATGCAGAAATATGTCAACTCGTGAACCGGATCGGTACGCATACTCGTATGCAAACCGAAAATAAACTGTGGTCACAGAACCGGTTTGGTGTCCATACTGGTACACATACCAGAAAAGTTATGTGTTCCGGAACTCGGTTGTGTATCCAAACCGGTACGCATACCAAAATAGTTTTATGGACTCCGGAACTGATTATAGTCTTAAGGTACACATACCGGTACGCATACCTAAATAGTTATGTGAGTTCCAGAAATTGGTTGTGTTTAATATTATACAAACCGGTTACATGTACTGTGACTTAACTGACCCACGAACGTCTATGGTATTTGTACCTTGTACATCTACTAACCATGTCGATTAAAATTCTTACGCACATAAATTATTTCTCCGAGATAATTTGCATTTGAATAATCTCTAAAAAAATACCATAGACATATTTGATCACTTGATTGTGTTTCGAGTTAAGTCTTAAGTGTTTATGAAAATGAATATTAAGCTTATAAGTTCAAATCGGCTAGTTTCGGCTAACTACCTTGAACATAGTCCTTATACACGGTTCGGTTATGGTTTCACCTAACCAGAGTGTATATTTTGTTTATGTAAATCAGATTCAAAGATTCATCTAACGGTGGATATTGATTGCTTGGTTCCAAAGCTATCTTAGCTTAAACCTAAAGCAACCTAGGCTTTGAATGTCTATAAAAGGGGAACTTCAAGTAACTAGGATCTTTGAATCCCGACACTAGTTTCCTTGGTATGTCTTAGTTGTAAACTAGAGTCGTCCTCTTCCTAAAACCCTTTTTAGGGTTTAGCGACTACAAAGAATTCACAGGGATTCATGAAACCAGGTCCATCTATTGCTTATCTTGATAGATCGAATATACTGATCTTGTTCGATTGTTGAGCTTCTCAGTTGAACAAGATAGATATAAATCGTCTAAGTTCCATTCGTCTCAAACTTTGTTGATTCCACAAGTTTTATACTTGTGAGGCGAATAATAATCTAGGCTGCACTTCAGGTTGCATAAGTCCATATTTTGAGGTTAGCTAGACTCTGTCTATTGCTATCGGTCTCCAGCACCTTGATCAAACTTTTTGATCGCAAAGGAAATCACATATAGGCTTATCTGTGGGAGGCAGATTGGTTTAAAGTCTTCAATTGAGTTGAAGCAACTCTTAGTTGGTGTGACGTCAACTAAGGAAATCAATTGCGTGGAGTCCTGCTAGGATTCAAGAGGCGTAAGGAGCGCGACTGTAACTGAATTGCTAGGAGGGTTTAGTTCGGTCTCAACTACATTCCAGTCCGAAGTTAATTGGTAGTAGGCTAGTGTCTGTAGCGGCTTGATACAGTTTTAGTGTTCAATCTGGACTAAGTCCCATATTTTTTTTTTTTGCATTTGCGGTTTCCTCGTTAACAAAACTTATAGTGTCTGTGTTATTTTTTTATAATTGAAATATCACAGGTTGTGCGTTAATCAATCATAGTAGATAAATTCGACCTTGTTTGTTGGATACGACTTGATTGATGCTTGGATATTGGTCTTTGGTACTATCCAAGTAATCTCACAATAATTAGGTTCAAGGACTTGGTTCTGTAAACGTTCTAATTGTGTGAGTAAGGAGATATAAGCTTGCCATATAGTCCCTTGATTGAGATTCATTAAGTTGAACTCTCGGAATTGTATTTGGTGTTGTCCATACAGATTTCCTAAGAAAACGTTGGTGGTGTATTTTGGTACCCCTGCATTTTCAAGTTTTATTTGACGCCTACCACTAGAAGACAAAAAGGGATGTTTTGAAGTATATTCAAGATCCTCTTATCCAACTATTTTAGTTAATGGATAATTTTCCCATGATTAATTTGTGTTAATTCAATTGATTAACAAATGTTTAATCTTGTTAACTCAGAAATCAACTAATGTTAATGATTACCAAACATGATTTTTTTGATTTTTTTTTGTTAAATCATCAACCAAGAATCGGTCGATGTTCATGCTTTCGTACACCGATTATGGTTGATGTTCATCATTTATGAAGAAAACTCGGAATCGGTCGATACTAACTACTACATAAACCGATTATAGCCTAAAAAACAAACAGAATTTTTTTTGAAAATTTCTTTTACCCAGAATCGGTCGATATGAACCTTCACATCGACCGATTATCTGCTAGTAGTGAAAAACATGAAACATAATTTCAATCTGTACTTAAATGAGTATGATTTCATACTCAATTTCAAATCAAGTATGGAATCATATTCAAGACATACTCATTTTCAGTTCGAGTATAAAATCATACTCGTTTTCAAATTGACTGTAAAATCATACTCGTACTCACTTTCAATTCGGTGTTTTCATTTTGAGTAAAAATTGTATACTCGAACCGAAATCGAGTATACATCACTCAGCTTAGTATGATTTCATACTCATTCTACGACGAGTAATAACTTTAAAAAGAATGGGTTAACCTGCAGAATCGGTCTTTATAAGAAATCAAAGGCTATACAATCAGTTTATGTGAACATTCACATAATCCGATTCTAGCAAAAAAAAAAAAACATACAAAAATATTTTGTATTTCTTTCATACCAGAATCGGGCGATATGGGCATGAATATTGTTAGAGCATTGCTCGGTCGAACTCGCAAGCGTTGCTATCTCAAGCTTGTTGTCAAGTTTAGTTGTCAAAACTATAAGTCTTGATTTCTATTCTACTTATAGCTAAGTCTCGGATTAGGATCAAAAGTGTAGTTGAGCATTAGACTTCACGACGTTCATCGATTGAAGACGAAGAACTACTAAGGGGAGCTTGTGGAACTTCATCAACAAAAGGTATGTTGAGACTTGAACTCATCTATCACTCAAAAGTCTATCTACTTTATCTCCTATTTGAGACAAAATTCGTATAGCTATATAGACTTCAATTATGCACATTTGATATTTCGAGCTGAGTTTAACTCGCTTACATATTTATCGAAATATGTGTTGGTAAGCTTTCGCTTTAACCAAGTTCATCTTTTATTCTTGAGGAAAGTCAAAAGATGATCATGTGAAAATCGCCTGGTAACATCTTATATGATTTGTGTGAGACAGTCATTTGATGTAGACTCGGAATGTTTCGTATTGATCTCTTGATCACTTGAAAATTTCTTTGAAGCTAATAGTTCGTGTGAGACAGCTATTATCGTCTTCTAAGAATGTTTCAGTGATTGAAATGGGAGTTTAGAACATTTAAGCAGTGATTGAATATAGCACAGTAAGCGTACTTGTATGCTAACTGTTGCAAGTTATTCCAAGTCCGGGAACCATAGTATGCATACTGGTTTGATAATTGAAGTACGGGAACTCAGTAAGCATACCCAAATGCATACTGGCGTAAGTTCAAGTCCGGGAATTCAACTGAGTTTGGTGGTGTACGACTGTTGATGGTGGTTTTCAGTTCAGGGCTAAAATCGTGAAACCCTGTATTTAATGCGTTGTCATCCTGCAAAGGAACAAAAGCCATTTGAAAGTAATGAGTGCATAAACCTCTTCGCTCACAGATGTATTGAGCAATTCAATATATTTGTATATATATATATATATAAAATTCACTCAGAATGGTGCATACAACAACAACCCCAAATATTCTACGAATTTTATCTTTCACCAGCATTATTCACTAATGCATTGCCCGCCTAGTATTTTCCCATGCTATGTTCCCCAGCTGAACTCTCGATATTGGCATGACATGACGATTAATGCTCACTCGCAGCGGAGTAGCATGAATCTCCCGAAGTGTCAGTATTGAGATCTGCATGAAAACACTCACATAGGCTGTACCACTCTCTGATAAAGAGATTTTTCGTGTTAACGTGCTTTTTAATTGAAAGATTAGCACGATCGATGCGCTCAAATTCCTAAAGGAAAACCTAGATTATCCATGTCAGTCTTAAAGAGCAATCATTGCCACACGATTTGGCCACACAATTCGACAAGCTTAGCCTCTTCCCAGCCGAACTAGGCAATCACCATGATGACCACCGGCGGGCCCACTAGCATCCCAGCCGATCGGATTCCCTTTAGTTCACCCGCAATGCCCCTGAACGTTAACCAGAACATGGGTGGTCGCGCCGCGAAAGAAAAGCTCAAACGAGCTAAATCGACCATAATGGTCTTGAAAATCATCACATCCGTCCAACTTATCCATCCAAGTTGGACGGCTTAGATCGTGTTTTGGACAATCAAAAAGGCACCAACGTGATCGCCAGCGACCCAACTCCATCTCTAGTCGATCGACTTGCTCATGGCAAGCCAAGAACGCATCAAATCGTTTGCCCAAACTAAGGCGAACGCACTATTCCAAAAACCCTAAGTTGCGTTGCGGCAGCATACTACTGTCGCAAATCGATCACAACCATCCATCTTCGCCAGCCAAATTGAATGGCTTAGATCCAATTTCAGGCGGCCCAGAAGACGTCAGCATGCTCACCGACAACCTGCCTTTGCACCTGACCGATCGGCCTGTTCAAGCCAATGTCCAGTGCCTTGAATCGATCGCCCAAAATAGGGTTGGACGCATGACTTCTAAAACCCTAAATTGCATCAACGGCAGTATGCAACTGCCGCAAGTCATCTCGTCCATCCAACTTCACTATCCTAATCGGATGGTTAGATCTATTTTCAGGAGGCCAACATGGTAACACTGTGATCACCGGCCATACCTCCTTCACAGGGAGCGATCGACCAAGTGGTAGCTCACCCATAGGGTTCTCAAACGATCGCCCAAAGATGGCCGGCCACGTTACTTTTTTAAGACGTTCAATTCGCGACTAATTTGAACGAGCTCTAAAACAACGATGTTTCTTGCACATCGATTATTTTCAGCTGCTTGTTTGAAAGCGATGCTTTATATACATCGATTACAAACGATGTTTTATAAACATTGATTCTATAAATAATTTTGTTATTTGACCTAAAAGCACTATGTGCTGCTTTTAGCGGCGAGTCTTACGACTTGACCCATTTACTCGAGACATCAAACATGTCACAAACTGGGGGATGCTCACTGGGGTATTGGTCTGGCGGTTTACAACGTGCGGCGTGCAACGCGCCCATTACAAGAAAGTGTCAGGAAAGGACAGACGGTTAGCAACAATGAGGATAGTGGGTGAAAGTGTGACCAGTTTCCCCTCATAATGGAAACGTGATGATCACCACCTTTTACACAACCCCACTTCTCCACTACTTAATCGCCTCCACTTCCTACGAGATCAAGGGGTGCTCGAACATGACTTGTATAAATAGGATTTCAACCTATTTCAAAAGAACACAAGTGTTATCAACACAAGTATCTAGAAAACACCAAGAACTGATAGCTTACGTTCTGCAAGCCAGTTCCATATTATGATACAAGTCATAAAACAACCACACCTTCATAATTCAACATTCTGATCTCAAACACCTTCTTCGCTTCCCTCCCTAAGATCAACCCTTCTCCTTCACTTTATGACCGAATTGAATCTGGAACGACCATTTCTTGGTTTAGGCCAGAGTCTTACAGATTGATCCCTCGAATCTAAAAGTACTCATGTGCAGTACATTTGTTTAGGGTTTGAATTCGTTTCTCGTCAACACACCCAAATTTACCAAAAACAGCAGAATCAGTTTTTACCCCAAAACAACGATGTATGCGTACCCGTTCGCATACCGGCGAACCCAGACCAAGTCCGGCTACTTAGGTATGCGTACCCGTTTGCATACTTAAGTGGGTTAATGATAGACGCATTTATGTGTCTATTTCATCTCTATTGTGTATATTGTTAGTACCCATTTTTGTACTTATTATGGTGTTTTATGTGTTTGTAGGTATTGTTGGACAATAAACATTTTTGGAGAAATCGGCTCGAAAAGTTGATAAATGCAACCCGAAGGACATTTGCTATTCGGACTATCACGTTGGATAAGGGGTAACCCATTTCCAGGAAGCTACAAACACAGACCGGGACTGGATAGGGGGAGGTCATCTTCTCAAATTCAAAAAGAAATTTGGCGGGAAAATATATACACGTTTCTGGCAGTTATGGTGTTAGTGATTTGGAGGAGTTTGAGGTCGATTAAACCTCTTATTTTCATAGGGTAGACTCCTTATGGGTCTAGTAATCTAACATGGGTGTTGAAATCGATTAAACTGGGCTCAATCGACGGATTTTTATCTCAACAGCAAAATATGGAAAGTTACGTGTGTGACCGATTTTAGGAAATTTTAGAGAGATTAAAGTGCTATAAACCTTCCCAAAGATTTATATCTATCTAAGGAAGAGTTTAGAATCAAAAGGAAAGCTCAGAAACGCGTGGAAATCCTAAAACAAGAAATTGCCGCAACTTTGTCGTGAAGAGAAAGGAAGAGATTTTGGAAGATTCTGGAGAGATTTAATCGGTATTTTTGATATAAATAGATTGTTTGGGTCATATATAAGGGGTGTCGAGAGTTTGGGGGGCTGAGGAGGCGAGAATCAGAGGTTTACAGGCCGCCGCTGCTGCTGTTTTCTGCTGGTGCGGAGCTGAAGAACACGAAGAACATAAGACGCACACGGAACAGTCGCAAAGAACACGAAGAACTTCGACCCACATCGAACCGTCACAGAAGCAGTCTTATATTCAACTACAGAAAGCTGTTATCGTTTTTGACTGTATTTGCTGTATACTTTCAGCGACCATTACTTTCCTTACAAAAAGCTTTCTGTAACTACAGCTCGTCCTTCTTAATAAAAACACCTTATTTGAGCAATAAAATCAACTTTTGAGCATATTTCTATTATGAGGAGATAAACCCCTTAGCCGAGGAAACGGAGGAAGCCATTGTTCCATGTAAAGTGGTATATTTCTATTTTAATTATTTTTGCAATCTTTTACATGATTATTTGCATAGAACTAATATTGGAAAATTGATTTTTATTGAGTAGTTGTGAATTGTTTTGATGAAACATGCTAGGTTTTAAAACTTTTGATGTTTCATGCTTGATGTTTACAATTGTTACTTCAAAAGTCTATGAGAGGCAATAAATTAGAATCACTTTAAAAGCAAGAATTGCATGAATATTGATTAGATTGTATCACTTAATTGGTCAATGGTGGAATCCAAAGTCTCGGTGTCTTTTTATAATTTGATACAATTTTATTTGAGTTATTTAATTTAATTCAAGTCTAAAAAAATCCTTCACAAGTCTTAGAGTTCGAATCCTATTTACCATTACTACAACATCTTTGAAAATCACATGAGTTAAGTTCTAAAATCGGTTTGTTCATGAACAAATACATTTATATAATAAGGAATGCAATCTTTTGCAAACCGTGGCTATAATGTTCATGAATTAATTCGAGAGAATCAAAATTGATTTTACTTCAATTGTGTCTTGTATACTTCTATGAAAATATAAACAATTGAATAACTCTAGAACTAGTTTCATTTGAACTAGTTATGGTTAAGATGAATATGGTTGATATGAAAGTATGCATATGGCTAACTTCGGTTAACTATTGTTGAGCCAAAAAGGTGTACACATTTAGGTACGGTTACCCATATCTAAATGAAGGTACATTTCATTTGTGTATAACAAGCTAAGTTCGATCTAACGGTTGAAAGATATTAGCTTGAGTCTAATCAGGTTTTCATCTAACGGTGAATATTGAATGTTTTGTTACCAAGGTAACATTGATTGCAAACCCTGATTTGAAGACTATATAAAGGAGAACTCTAGCAACTGGGAAACCTAATCCCCACACCTCATGTGTGATACTAGTTGTATAAGCTAGAGTCGATTCTCCTTTAACATTAGGTTTTTCATGAAACCTTGTAGGTTAACAACTTAAAGACTTCGTTGGGATTGTGAAGCCAGACCCAACTATTTTCTCTGTAGTTGCGTGATCTGATCTTGCTGTTTCTATCGTATTTGAGTACTATCTTCTTTAAGATTGGCTCGAGATTTAATCTCCAATAGGCAAGATAAAAAGTAATCACAAACATCTTCGTCTCATCGTTTGTGATTCCACAATTTCTTGTTTCGCTACCATACAATTAAGATTATTGTGAGGTGATTGATATTTATAGGCTGTTCTTCGGGAATATAAGTACGGTATATCAATTGGTTCCTGTTAACCTTGATTTATCAAAAGATGGAACAAAACTCATAGGTTTATTTGTAGGAGACAGATTTATCTATACAATAGATTTTTCTGTGTGAAACAGATTGGTTTATCAAGTCTTCGACTTTGGGTCATAACAACTCTTAGTTATGGGTGAGATCAGCTAAGGGAATCAAGTGCGTAGAGTCTCGCTGGGATTCAGAGACGTAAGGAGCGCAATGTACTGTACTCAGTACAATTTGGTGATCAACAGATAATGAAAGTAAATCTGAGTCCCTAATGAACACAGCCTCTGCTACTAAACTATATATTATTCTCATTAAAGAAGATAAGATGGAGGTTCTTACACATTTAAGAGAAGGGAAAGACCTAACAACAACGATCAGATAGTGTACACCTGTCACTATCTGACCGAATAACGACTGACCAATAACTAAACAGTTATAAGAGCACCCACTCTCTCATTACAGGCAGACACATAACTCAATACAACCAATAAGACTATGACATTGACTACTGCTGGAAATTATCCTTGTCCTCAAGGATAAAGTTGCGATAGTGAGACTTGATGGTAGTAATGTCCTCCCAAGTAGCATCTGAAAAGACGAGGGTACCCAAATATACCTCAATCTAGAACTTTTCCACCTATAAGTCCTTTCTCCGAAAATGATTGTCTATGGACTGAGTCGAGACAATACAACTAATCGGTTCACACTTCGTGTGATCATCTATGGATACGAGATCGAGACAATACAACAACAAGATAACTTGTGTGATTGACTATGGATGCAAGATCGAGACAATACAACAACGAAGTATGTTTACTTGATAATAGGTTCGGACTTAACCAAACACAATAGAATTGCTATCAAGTAAATATGAATTAACATTTGTGTATTTTACTTCTAATTATAATAAAACAATTATAATTGCGGAAATAGAAAAGTAAAAGACACGGCAAGATTTTGTTAACGAGGAAACCGTAAATGCAGAAAAACTCCGGGACCTTGTCCAGAATTGAATACTCTTAGGATTAATCCTCCATACAAAATCTAAACCAACTTTGTATAGTTGAGACCAAGCAACTAACCTATAGTTCACCTAGTTCCGTCTGTATCCCTGCGACTCCAACTTTAAATAAGTCACGCACTTGGAACAATTTCTTTGGTTCGTATTCCAAACAGTAAAGGAACAACAAATCTGTTCGGTTACAACTCTTTTCAATCAAGTGATATGAGTTTGACAAAAGGCTCTTCCGTTTATCCCAATAAACTCCTTTGTCAGGTTCTTAGATGTATCAAATAACAACTACCAAAGTAATTGTCAAGATTTTGTAATCAATACTTCAAATCACAAAGAAACTTATTGATGCTGATCTACTCAACTAATCAATCAAGGATATCACAAAGATAAACCGATTATAGTTGGATCCCCAGCCGATCAAGTTTTGTGCACACCAAAGATTATGAACCCAAATCAGAAATCTTCTTCGTCTTCAAATCTTCTTAGATCTTCAATAAACACCTGCACATAATCAACTTGAATTTCTTGTGATCAATCACACACAGAACGGAGTCTGTTAACAATGGATTATCACAAGACGTCTTTAGATCTACAAACAGTCTAAAGATCCCCGTCGAAACTTCGATCTAGTTTGAGTGAATCTTATATCAGAAGAGAAGATTCTCAAGCATAAAAAAACTAGGTGCAATCAAAGTTCAACAACCGTTGGTCAATCAAATCAATCGAAAAATAAAAATAAACTGCAATTATCTAGTTTCCCACCAACGGTACTCGTAGAGCTTCCCAATCCAAAAGAAGTCTTTAAAACGAGCGGTCGTAAGAGATTTCGCCTAATTAGGGTACTTTCCTCTGCGAATAGACGGCTCCACCAGTAACAACACAACTAGGTAGTTTTGCTGGCTCTGAGGATTAGTTTGTTTGAAATGCAAACTTCAATATTTATTGACCAAGGAAGTTTGGACACCAAGGAATTTCAAAAACCGAATATTCTTAAAGATATGCAATAAGGTCAAAAACGGTTTTCATAATTCCTGGAAATGCACTGTCCAAATATTGACCGAAATCTAAGTAGAAAATCTCCAACTAGTAAATGCACATTATCAATTTTTATTTTCTAAAGATATGCATTTTAATTGTTGGAAATTAAAAGCATATAAAACTAAAAACCTTAATTAAAAGATTCTCAATTTATTTCGATCCGGGATTCTCCTTTAGCTATTAAGGAATATCTTTGAACAATAAAAGATAAGAGTTACTGCACATGTTCAAAGTATGTCGACATCTTTACTTTGTAAATCCTTTTT